>JAGDQP010001632.1:14715-27907 GCA_022664845.1 Lepisma saccharinum
TATATATATATATATATATATATATATATATATATCTGGTGTAGTAAAAAGTAGATGGCTTCAGTGATCGGGTTCAACGAGATGGCGTTCAAACGATGAGATTGAGTACTACAAACACTGTTCAGATAGTTGGGATGAGTTGACTCAGTGTTGTGTGAGCGCGCGTCAAAATGGACACTAGCAAAGAGAAAATACGCTATATTTTACAGTTTTTCTTCGATAAAGGCGAAAACGCAAGCCAGGCGGCTGCAAATGTGAATAGTGTTTATGGCCCTGATACTGTAACAGCCAATCACGCGCAATTTGGGTTTCGTCGATTCCGTGCCGGTAATTTTGACGTCAAAGATGTACCACGCACTGGAAGGCCACGTGTCGAAAATGTCGATAAAATCATGGACATTGTCGCGTCCGACCGTCATGTAAGCACTGTTTCGATTGCCCAAGAGCTAAACATTGCACAAAAAACCGTGTGAAACCATTTGCATAAGGTTGGATACAAAAAGAAGCTTGATGTATGGGTGCCACACGAGTTAACGCAAAAAAACCTCATGGACCGAATTTCCATCTGCGAATCGCTGCTGAATCGCAACAAAAGCGACCCATTTCTGAAGCGGTTGGTGACTGGTGATGAAAAGTGGATCACTTACGACAACGTCACGCGAAAACGGTCGTGGTCGAAGCGCGGTGCGCCGGCGCAAACGGTGTCCAAGCCAGGATTGACGGCCAGGAAGGTTTTGCTGTGTGTTTGGTGGGATTGACAGGGAATTATCTACTATGAGCTGCTCCCCTACGGCCAAACCCTTAACTCGGAACTATACTGTCAACAATTGGACCGTCTGAAGGCAGCAATCGCCCAGAAGCGCCCAGCTTTGGCCAATAGGAGAGGCATTGTGTTCTACCAGGACAACGCCAGGCCACACACGTAGTGTGACTCGCCAGAAGCTCCGGGAGCTTGGTTGGGAGGTTCTTATGCATCCACCTTATAGTCCGGACCTGGCACCGAGTGATTACCATCTGTTCCTGTCCATGGCGAACACGTTTGCTGGTGCAAAATTCGCGTCAAGAGAGGCTTGTGAATATCGACTGTCTCATTTTTTTGCCAATAGAGACAAGGGCTTCTATGAGAGAGACATCATGATATTACATTCCAAATGGCAACACGTTATCGAACAAAACGGCGCATATTTGACCTAAATTGGATCAATCTAACTATGGTAAGTCAAGCCTTCAATGTCATGCAAAAATAATGGATTACTTTTTACTACACCAGATATATATATACCGGGTGAGTCACTGACGAGTGACAGCCCAAAATAATTTGAAAAAGGAGCGGAAAATGAAAAATGTGCACAGGTAAACTAATACCTACGGGAGGGGGACACTTGACAAAGAACACAATAATAGTGTCACATGAGCAGTGTTGCCACCCCAGCACAAACTTATATTTCTTCAAATAGCACTACGAAAACTTTTAATGTAAAATAAAGCTGTGAAGCAAAATACGTAGATTGATACCAAAATCAATGCTCAGTGTTGCCAGCTTCGGGAGATATAAAGGGTCAAAGTTGGAAAAAGGAGGAATGAATTGTAGCTAAACAGATCACATTAGATCAAAAACATTTACACGAAAAGAAAATAGGATGTGGTCTTAACGAAATGCCAAAAGTAAGTTTCACTACGATTAGCAGTGTTACCACACGAGACGCCGAAAAAATGGGAAATTTACAATCGCTATTTACACAAGAAATGTCCCCTTGAAAAAAGTCACGAAAATAACCAGGAAGGCTCTTTGAGGGTCTAAAAATGCAATGGAATTTATTTGGAAGTGATATCACAAAGCGTTCACAAGTTACAAGAAAAGAGGGAAAAGCTGGAAACACTGGAGGGACATTTTTTATCCCTCATGCAACACTGTAACCCACACAAGGTTGCCAGGGGTATGGCGAATCTATCTTTCCTACCTAATTGCCAGGATGTTCGCTCGCGAGCTTCAACGATTAGGGTGTAATAACTCCTTCTCCTATTGAATATTTAGATTATAAAACGTACACAAAGAAGATGTAGTACGTTAACATGGCATGAGCGAGATACTTTGTACGTTTGTATAATAAACTACAGTTGGTATAATCAAACACAAAGCTTTCTAGCAAGTAAAGAATTTAAGTATACCCTCAAAGTAATTATCTAGCATATCATAAGTGTGGAGCAGTCGGTAGAGTATCAGATTTTGGAATTTTTTATACTTTGGGCAGCACTTCGAGTCCCCGTGGTGCCATTGGACTTTTTTTTATTGTTTTCTCCGTAAACATAAATGTTCCATACATTTTATTATAAATGCTACTTATGATATACGATTTGTGCTTGTATTTCCGATTTAGTATTTTGAAAAAAATACACAATAATGACTTTTAACTTTCGGCAATCGTATAATTTTTTTAATGAATGTTAGTGAAACGTTTTTCAAGAACTTAAAAGCATCTAAATTAATAGAACTCGTTACTGCCATCTGTTAACAATTTAACGTACTACTTGCATTTCGTGTAGTTTGTTAATATATTGAATAGTTTTAATATTTCATTGCAAATAATAATAATAATAATAATAATAATAATAATAATAAAAGGATGTAAGAAACAAAAAATGTAAATTGAAATTATTGCAATAAAGTTACTATTGCGTTTCGCGAAGTAAAATAAAACGAGGCCTTCGATGGGATTCGAACAGTCTTAGGTGGAAGTATAAAAGTTACAAACTTGCGTGTGCCAACCAATCGCGCCACATTAGCAAGATATCAAAACGAACACAAACTAGGGATAAGAAGAATACTGCAAGTTAAGACTATGCCTGTCATTGTTTCGAGCAATTTCTGTTATTTAAACATGTTTTTGGTGTTTTAACTTATTGAAGTGTGTTCTGCAGATTAGTACATTCATTATTTCGTTAAGTGATTATGTGAATGTTCTTTCTCTTTCTCGTATTAGCTATGGAAATAAAACAAATTGATTATGTCAAACCAATCAGACGGTTGTTGTTGCCTGACGTAGGTGATGGTGCTACGGTACTGATGATATCGTATCTAAGCATAATAGCTTGTGTTTTGTTTCTATCACGTTTTCAGTGCTGTGTATGCCATTGCATTATGGAGCAGAATTGGACCGAAGCTGTGGATATGATATTAGTATTTGGTGAGTGCCATAAAAATGCATCTCTAGCTGCAAGAGTTTATGCGGAACGATACCCGGAACGACATCATCCGGATAGGCGATCATTTTCAAATTTGTGTGATCGTCTGCGACAAACATGATGTCTGACTGTCAATTATGAATGTCCACGTGCTGCAACAAGTGAAAATGTGGCAGTTGATGTCTTGGCAGCAATGACTGCATTCCCAAACACGAGTTCACGCATTGTTTCCCGAGGACGTGGTGTGAGTCAAACAAGTGTCATGCGAATTTTGCGACATCATCGCTTTCATCCATATCATCTGTCTTTACACCAGGAATTGTTACCGGCAGATTTCCATGCTCGACTCGTGTTTTGTAATTGGGGACTTCACCAAACTCTGCCTGATGAATTTTTGTTTCTTGTGCTGTTCTCAGACGAAGCAACGTTTACTAACCACGGGGTACTTAACCGCCATAATATGCATTATTGGTCGGACACGAATCCGCATTGGCTGCGGCAACAAGTGCTTCAGCGACCATGGTCTCTCAACGTGTGGTATGGTATTGTTGATGGGCGCATAGTTGGTCCTTATTTTTTTTAAGATCATCTGACAGGCCCAATGTATAATGAGTTTTTAACTACACAGCTTCAGTATTATTGGAAGATGTGCCACTGGACCGCCGCTGTACTATGTGGTTTCAGCATGATGGGTGCCCAGCTCACAATGTTAGGATCAACCGAGAACATCTGGATATCACATTCCTAGGACGATGGATTGGAAGGGGTGGTCCCATCCACTGGCCTGCTCGCTCTCCCGATCTCACACCATTAGACTATTATCTATGGGGGCATTTAAAAGAACAAGTATACAGAACAGAACCCACTACACGAGAAAATATGTGGGAAAGAATTCTGCAAGCGTGTGCAAATATTCCACGGGAACAAATAGTCGCAACAACCCAGTCCCTCACCACACGTATGCAGCTGTGTGTGGATCAAAATGGGCAGCATTTTGAACATTTACTTTAATATAAACTGTCATGTCTCGTTTGTCTTTCCATTTTTTGTGTGTGAGACCATTATTTTTTTCGTTTTCTTTAATTATTCTTGGTTTTGTTTAATTACTTTTCCTTTAATTGTACTTGACAATGCCGTAAGGCAGAGTTTATTGCATATTTAAATGATGTTAATGTTTCATGAATTGGCTTCTTTGATACGAATATGGAACATGCGTAATCAGAGGACTAGTACAGTTACCGGATTAAGATTAGTTAACATCATGTGCAAATGCTATGGAAGAAATCATACGTTGTAAAATTATCTTTTCTCAAACTGAAGTGGACCTACATTCATTTGCCAGAAATATTTTCTTCTGAATTGGAGTTAATAAATACAAGGACTAATGCAGATTACTGCTGCTACTTCTAGATCGAGATGGGATTACTATTACTACTACTACAAGGTCTTGTTCAGATTACTACTACTACTGCTAGATCGAAGTTGGACTTCTGCTACTATGATATAAAGTTGGGATTACTACTACTACTGCTTGATAGACGTTGGATTAATACTACCACAAAGATGGTGGACCATTGAGTTATGTCAATCATATCCTATCGTTACGAAGATAGGCGTTTATTAGATTACGACAGACACTCTATTACTGCAAGGGCAAGAAAATGATAGTTTCTTCACTTTCAACACTCAATCTGCTACTACTAGGAACAAGGGAACTATCACAACCAGAATCTTTACTGCTACGAATGTTTATACGTCAATTGTGAAAGATGCATTATAGAGGGATAAACTTTACTTATTACAGAGGGATAAACTTCAGTTACCTTTCCAGTTGGCAAACTTTTCTAAGACAAAATTATCTATTCAGAACAACGCTGAATAGAACTTCTAATAATCAAGTGCACAATGAGGCATGATTTTTAAATCGTTATTTATATTGTTGATATCATTTTACATTTGGTAACAATTGTATACTGTGGTTTCAAGTGAATTCATTGTGCAAAACTTAACCTAACTGAAATTAATATGATTATATCACTGTTCTTAAACTTAAGTACAGTACAAGGGGCACCAGACCCTCTTCCCCTTTGCCAGTCATTTCTGTGTTTCCTATAATGTGACTAAAACAAAATCGATACTACATTTTTCTTATGAATTGGTTTCTGAAGTTAAAAATATATTTTCTTCAAGCGTTAGTGAATCAGCGGTTGATATTATAGCATGAAAGGTGAGAAATTTTACCGAGTCCTTATAGTTTGGACAACGACAAAGGATTTGTTTTTTACTTTTTTTTATTATCATTAAGTTCCTTTTAAGCTAACCGTTGGACGTGCTGAGTGAATTGGTGACCTAATCTGGAGTGCATGTTAATTAATGTATGGGATTTTAATACTTAAATTAACTTAACCTAACCAAATGTAATCAGTTTAGATTATGTTTGCATCCTCGAAATTTATGTGTCAAATTAGACGGCTTCTCATTTGGAATGCGGTAGGCCTATTTAGTATGTTGAAAATGTTGATGTTTCTTCAAGGAAATTCTTGCTCGGCACTGAAGTTTTCTCTTACTGTTTTGGTTCTCTGCAACCAGAAATCTGCCGTTCTGTCGGCTATATATTTGCTTCGGCATATTTTTTTTTTATTGATGTTCGAACGAAGGAGTGAAAGAATACGGTTGTCGTATAATAAAGTTTCGGTATTGTGGATATGTAGCATGCACTATTATCATCTCTGTTTTACCTACTTCACCCTGCATGAAGAAAATGTGTTCTGACTAACTGTCTGTCAGCTAAACGATCTGACAGTACGCCACGAAATCAATACAGGAACTCGCTCACTTCAACACTTATTAGTATCATTAAAGAATGAGAATGCGTTCTACCTATTTGAGTCATTCTTGTCGATAAAACATGGTTTTAGTGTTTAAATTTAATCAAGTTTGTGCTGCAAATTAATATATTCACTTTTCGTCAAGTAATTATGAATATTTGTCTTCCTTTCCTTGTTTTCTGTCGTCAGAAGTTCGGAGTAAGTCACTAGTACAACGCAAAACTAGAGATTCACTTTGATTAAGCACGTGACTAGTACGTTCTAACTTTAGGCGCCACTATCGCACAAAATTCGTTACTGAATACTACTTCACCTAGTCAGATCTTACCCTCTCGTTAGTACAGAGTAAGAGTCGCCATACCCCTGGCAACCTTGTGTGGGTTACAGTGTTGCATGAGGGATAAAAAATGTCCCTCCAGTGTTTCCAGCTTTTCCCTCTTTTGTTGTAACTTGTGAACGCTTTGTGATATCACTTCCAAATAAATTCCATTGCATTTTTAGACCCTCAAAGAACCTTCCTGGTTATTTTCGTGACTTTTTTCAAGGGGACATTTCTTGTGTAAATAGCGGTTGTAAATTTCCCATTTTTTCGGCGTCTCGTGTGGTAACACTGCTAATCGTAGTGAAACTTACTTTTGGCATTTCGTTAAGACCACATCCTATTTTCTTTTCGTGTAAATGTTTTTGATCTAATGTGATCTGTTTAGCTACAATTCATTCCTCCTTTTTCCAACTTTGACCCTTTATATCTCCCGAAGCTGGCAACACTGAGCATTGATTTTGGTATCAATCTACGTATTTTGCTTCACAGCTTTATTTTACATTAAAAGTTTTCGTAGTGCTATTTGAAGAAATATAAGTTTGTGCTGGGGTGGCAACACTGCTCATGTGACACTATTATTGTGTTCTTTGTCAAGTGTCCCCCTCCCGTAGGTATTAGTTTACCTGTGCACATTTTTCATTTTCCGCTCCTTTTTCAAATTATTTTGGGCTGTCACTCGTCAGTGACTCACCCGGTATATATATATATGTATTTATATTATGAAAGTATAGTCAAATATTCAGAGAACAGTCGTTGAAATGCAATTAGTCGATACCACACTGAAAGCGATTTTAACTATCATTATCAGTACATTAAAAACAACATACGGGTAGGCATAAAAAATGAATTATGCAGAGAATAGACCTAAGTGTCTACTCAAATTAATTTGTATCACAAACTGTATTAGACAGTCAAACATTCGAAATTCGGCTGTTGTAGTGCCGACGATATCCATGCAAGATAAGCTAATTTATGCTTCTTCTTATAAACAAATATAGATAGTAAGATATGGAACTTTTATGGCATAAAGTAATGTTGACAGCAGAGCCAGATTAATGTAGGGGGAAGGGGGGGGGGAGAAGAAGTCTGAAGACTAGGGGCCCTGCCAAAACCAATACCTTTACTTTAGAGGATAGGTAACAGGGCCCCTAACAATGTCAAAGAATCAAGAATCCAGGGCTGGTTGAAAGTACAAAATAAATTAATACTTGATATAAACGTGAATACACTCAAAACGTCGTGACAAAATAATAATAATAATAATAATAATAATAATAATAATAATAATAATAATAATAATAATAATAATAATAATAATAATAATAACTTTATATGAACTTTATGGAAATCTACTGAAAAATTGTGAGCTTTTAGTGCGATCAATGTGTCTATTTACCCTTAGTGCATATTTTGTACACATCAAGTTCATATTTAAGGAAGTTCACGTTATCCAGTGTACATTTGCCAGTTTTAAGTGAACTTTTTGTGCATGAATTGGGTATCAGCACACCAAGAGTTCATATGTTGTACACTAAAAATGTGATGCAGTTCATATTAATTTCAGGAAAAGGTCATATATTAGCACTAAAAACCTGCTAGTACGCACAGGCAAACTAGTTCAGAAACTCATTAATAAGTAAGTTCGAGAACAGAAAAATAAATATCCACAGAGTCCCAACAAAACATTGCTTTCACTCTTGACAAGTTTTTTTTTTTTTTGTCATAAAGTGCTATAAAGATTCGTTTACAAGAGAATATAATTTGTGTGACTGCGTAGGTTGGAGACTGAAGTTCTTAGTAACCAATCTCTAATGTATGGGGGAAGGAACGTTCACTTGATAAATTTAACTAACGCAATGTAGAGCAAAACATTTTATTTTGTGACAAGGATTTAGGATATCTTTCAGTGCAGAATGTAGCAATAAAGTTATATTAATACAGAAGCAAAATACTTACATGTTTTCAATATGCCATGAATTTATAACTAAGAGCGTCATCTTGAAATCCTATTATCTATACGTGAATTTGTCTAGTGCATTTGGAAATAAATAGTACTTTTGTTTTCCCTTATGATATTGTTTTAGCTGTTTCCCTCACAGGCTTCCTAATTTCAAAGCTTGAACACTCTTTTTGACATTTACACTAGACTAGAATATTAAACACTAGTTTCTCACATTTCAATTGAAAGCAGTAGCTATGAACAGAATGATGTAATTCTAATCATAATGAAAGACAATTCGATTTCTACTGGCGTCAGTTATTGATATTGTGCTCATTTCTATCATTGTACGAGTATAATGGAACATTTATCATTGCGTGGATCTCTTTTTCATAAGCTTCGTTACGTGTTTTACATAAGTTATTATCTCAGTACTTCAGTGGACTGAATTATTTATTAGTAACGTACAGCTAAATACATGGCACCTCATTAAAGGCCTTATTTAGTATTACCTTCGAATTCTTTTCTATGGGATTTTGGTTTACTTTTCATTGTATTCTAACAGAACAATAAAGACACAAATATAATATAAAATAAATATTCTGTTTTTTAAATGTGAAAGAATGAAATCTTAAAACATAATACATTATCAGCAAATGTAATAAAACTAAACAAGTATGTGTGACATGAAGGTGTAGGGCTTTGCAAGGAAAAAGTAACGAAAGCTACAGATAACGAATAGAAATATAAACGTAAAAAACATGAAATAGAAAATAACATAAAATATAAAAGAACATTGTTTTTATGTGTTCATTATTTAGCAGATAGATCGAAATGTGTTTGAAAATAATATTTAATATATAAAGAAAAACATTTTGTGTACATATGTAATATGCCTACATTCATCATTATGTTAATGTGTGCAAGGTAAACGAAGACTACAAGAAAATAAAGTACTTTGTCAATTTTATTGATTTTACAGGGGAGTCTTTTGAAAGTACAGAAGTAGCACTGCCTATACCGACACATCAAATAAAGATTTGCTTGTAATAGACGGACTATGTATGCTATCTTTATGAATGATAGCTTGTTAGAAAGTCCCTTCAAAGAGATAACTGATAGCATTCTCATCTCAACTTTGTCGATAACTGATAGAATTCTCATCTCAACTTTGTCAAAAACGAACAAAGCATATTCTTTTCTTGTGGTTTTCCAATGCTTTCTTTCAATTGCTGGGTATTCTTCGAATTTATCTTCTTAGAAGTTATCTGTTTACTAAATACGAGATTTGTAATGCAATTAAGTGAATAAGTTAAAATTACTGCTACACTTAAAGTGCCGTAAATACTATAATAAACGACGGTGAATTTGGTGGGAGGCATTGTAATTTGATGAGGAACAAAGCCATCTATGCCATTACAAACACAATTAGGAAGTAGGAATTAAAGTTAGAAGACACGCAAAAATTATATACTGTCCTCACTTCGACATATGGTAATGTGAGGAAAGGTTGTGACCTAAAAGTCAGTAATCCGTGGCTACAGTTTAAACAGCTTAAGAATGTCCAACACGTTGTAACAAACAATAAAATGAGGTTTCTGTAGACTACAGGAATGCTTAACGAAACACAGCAATTGACGGAAGATAACAGTAGCAAGCCAACAGCAAAGATTCTGGAAACTTTAAAAAGGAACTTTAATAAAAAAGTTCGCAAGAAATCTTCCAATGTTAATTTTATTGTCCTTAACAATAATGACGTGGTCTACCGAACTGTTTCAAGTTTAGCTAATGAAGTTTCTAGGAAGATGGAGATTTGGAACAAAATAAGTTGAAAATGATAACTTCAACTGAAGATATCTTAACACTGAGCTCTATCGATAAAGGAAAAAAAACAGGGAGAGAGAGAGAGACAGAGAGAATGATTGAAGAACAACAAACAACAAACGTCGGAAGAAACGGCAGTATCGTGTGTAGTATAAGTTGTAGTGTATCTAGTTCTTTACTAGTCAGGTATATTCTCGAGTTTCCTTGGTGGCGTCATAGGATTTTTCTTTCGCTTTCAGGAAATGACGTCATGGAATCAGTGGAGTTGAATCTCACTTTTTCCCCACGTGAGTGCGCTATCGTGTGTAGTTTGATTTCTTCTAGAGACTTGTCCCACGTTTGCTTTTTCAAAAAGTCATTATTTAGAATAATTGATCGAAGTCATAATTTAATTATACTAAATTTATCGTCTATTGTCACATATGTTTTATTATTTAAAACTTGCTATATCATTACTTTCCCGTGTGTTGGCGGTTACGCAGTGAGTGTGTGTGTTAGTTGTCAAAATGGAGACCAAGTTGATATGCTCGGATGGTTTGGGAGTAGGAAATACTCGTATTTGGAGGGGTTAGTTGATAAGTGTATTTGTTTCTTGGTTCTCTATAGTGAAGAAACATAAACTGTTATTATTGAGTAATTCAGAAAGTTTTAGTGGCGGAAAAGTTTAATTTTATGATGCAGAGTAATTGAAACACCCTTCCATCTCATTGTGCAGTTCCTAAACACGCCAAGCATCTACGCAAGGACCGTATAATTAATATATTCATATTAATAGTGAGTACGTTTAAGTGTAACAACTAAGACTAACTGTACATACTGTAAAAGTGTATTTGGAATGAATAGACTGTATTTTGTGTACTACAATCAACTTTACGATAATTTACGTCAAGTAACTTTTGATGCATGCTTAGCAAACAAAGAAATGCATACAAATTTGTTATGAAGTGAACAAATTTTGTATGGTGATATTTCCTACGTATTGTGGTCTTTTGTAAGAGCAACGAAAGGGTAAATAAAGTTTTTCTTTTTGTGGTGAGGCAGTGAAATTATACAGAAGTAATACCACTATTATGTGTACCATGTGTTTGATCCGAGTTTGCCATATTTAAAATCTTCATTCCGGTTAAGTGAAAATAATGTGTGTTTCTTTTGCTATAAAACGACCTGATCTAATCAGTTTTAACGCTGTGTGTTACTATTAGGCGGCAATGAAAAGTGAATTGTTCTCCTGGTAACTGAGAGCAATACCTTAAATCTCCCTGTTCTCTAGAGTTTTTTTTTTTTTTTTGAATGAGCATTCTACATTTAAGCATTTTCCCGGTTGTGGCTTTATTTATCAAAATGAAGAAACAGTCTCAGTGCTGTTATCAAACCTGAGGTCCTGATACATACAGGCCCAGTGAAAGTGAAAATAAAATTTCATCACATCGATAATGAAGAGAAAGGCTAGCTAACTCACTGAAATGAAGTGTTTGTGAAAGCATGTTTTAAGTTATTCTAAAGCATATTCTAATTTACATTGCTTCGTGTGCACCGAGGCCTAGTTCCTTTACATTCAGATATAAATAAATCACAGCCATATTCAATCCACTAGTGAATGAGGCCTCTCCCCGAAGGGAGGAGTTGGTCTACTGCTCCCACGCTTACCAGACGGGTTGGGAGAGGAGAGCCGAAGCTCTCACTGTAATCGCCACTGTATTTTATTCACAGCAGCTCCCCAATTGTCCTCACGATGCTGGGTCAACAACGAAATTTTTGAGCCTATATATATATATAGTTTCGTAGCCGGCAAAATATAATGAAAATTATTATATGGCCAACTTTATATTCTGAGCTGTTGAAAATAATTTATGGATAAAACATAACAAAATATATTTTGGGTCATAAATACAGGTTAATATTTATTGTTTGGTGAGGTATGCTGCATTGCATATGAAACATCCAAAGAATGAAGAAAATTTATCATAAATTTTGTTCGCACGAAATTCGCCGTTACAGGTAATATAAAAGGGTGCAACCGGTGCCTAGTTACCGGTATTGCCTATTTTCTGGGTTTCCTCAGTTTTCACCGATAAAATGGTTCAGTATTATATTAATTAGGTTATAGTAAATTTCTGGAAAATTCAAGGAAATTTTTATGTGTGTTTAAAATTCTATAAAACATTAAGTCAGTGAATTTTATATTTGGAAATAGAATTTACTTTAATGAAAGCTATATTGCCTGAGAAAATTTTAAATAATTCAGAGAAATTATATATCTCAGAATGCTACTTGAATCTGTTTTCATATAAAGTTTTCTTGTGTCATATGTAAGGCAATGCAAGTAATCTAAATTGCTTGTTGCACTGAAATTTCGTCATATTTGGAACTTGATTCCCAAAAGTGTAAAATGTACAGAAGAAATGTAATCTTTCCAATATGTGTTGAAAAGTTGAAACGCAAAATAAAACAGTTTCGAATCATTGAAGTGTGAAATGAGAGTGAAAGAATGGAAAGTCTGTTGGAGTGTTAAAGGCAATGTGCATCTCGTGTAATAACAAATATTTGATGTTACTTTTCTTAAACCCGTCTTTGCTCTTTCGACAGTTAGTCCGTGATTTTGTAGCAAAAGTACGTTATTCATATAGCTCCGCATGCGCTATTTTTGTAATCTGTTGATAAACTCAAGTGCGTAATTCACGAAATAATAATGTCACATGCTTTTTTATAATATTTTATAGTTTACTGGTTGTCGCTAGGTTTTATAAAAATGTCTGTTTGAATTATTTCGAAGGGAATGACTAGTAGAGAGCGTACATATGTCTCAATAGCTGGCTGAACCTGGGGGTCTCAAAAGTAAAGTTTACCCTAAATAATAGGAATAAATATAATAAATAAATAAATTACAGCCATATTCAATCCACTAGTGGATGAGGCCTTTCCCCGAAGGGAGGAGTTGGTCTACTGCTCCCACGCTGACCAGACGGGTTGGGAGAGGAGAGCCGAAGTTCTCACTGTGATCGCCACTATCTTTTATTCACAGCAGATATCCCTTACGCAAGCAACTTAAGCTTTGTTAATTACCCTTGTGTAACTTCGTACACATTAATTAAAATA
>JAGDQP010001632.1:28007-97154 GCA_022664845.1 Lepisma saccharinum
TATGTATAGTGCGGACCAGGTAATGTAACATATCACGGAGCTGGTGTATTGTAATCACTTAAGGGTCCTTGTACTCTTAACGTTTTCGTATTTGATGCAGTCTAACCTAACCTAGCTTTAACATAGCGTATTCAGCCTCAAGTCAGAACCTGAAAAACATATGAAATTGCATGAAAAAGTAAAGAATATAAACTTCGTGAAGTTATTATAATGGAGTACACCCCTGAACAAATTACTCTCGTTATGTGAAGTTTGCATCATGCTCTTACCTTTCTTAATGAGAAACGGTATTATTGGATTTTGTCCAGCTAGAAAAAAGCAGGTCGATAAATTTACGAATTAATCTAAACCTCATGCTAACAATAGCATGTAGACATATAAGAAAAGGAAAGTACGTGTTTTGGCAGTAAATGGATGATCCGCTCGTGTACAGCATGGAAGCTTCTCTTCTGGATAAGTTAAATTTGATATCGCTTAAAATAACAAAATATCTGACCGAGTACTGATCTGATCGGAATATTAATCCCACTCATGTTTTTTTTTTCTCGTGGGAACGAATCCACTTTAGGGTAAGCACGCGTCATTCAAACTTTCTCTAACCTAGTATAATGAAGATTAATGAAAACTAGATTAAATTAACCTGTTACCCTAACGGGAGAAATTTAAACAAGAGAAACTGAAAGTAAAAAAGTTAAGGAGTTACGATAAATGGTACACCTTCTGGTGTCATTAACGTGATAGTTCTTTTTACATGTACAAGGCCACAGATGGGAATAAAGAAAAAGATACTGTTTTGAAAGTAAATTTACCTAACTTGAATACAGTATTGTATCGGAATGGCGGACTATCATAAACCTTACCAAAAAAAAAGTCAAGAGACAGGCTTAGTACAATTTGTATTAGTTGTCTTACGAGTCGTTTAACGCTATGTTTAGGGGCTATCTACACAGCAGCTTGGAAATCCCTAGAGAAGTGTCCATGCCCTGTTACCTGATTAAATTTATATAGAGTCTTTACACATCTACAAGGATAGGTGAGGGAGTTGACCACATGTAACCTAATTTCAAAGTATTATCCCGGTATTTGCCTGCTACGACAAGAAATCACGGGAAACCTCAGGCAGAATGATCGGTCATAGGTATAGAATCCGGACCTACCGAATGCAGATATCTGTTTGAGTTGGTGTTCAAGAATATCTACTTTCGTGTCCTCACTTCTGTTTCTATGTGCAGGACCCCTATTCAGGAAAGAACTCTCTAACTCTTCACTCTAGAAAAAATACAGAGTGCAGATTAATCGTTTTCGTTTCTTTCAATTTCATATCCTATAGAAGTCCAAGGCCATATTTGCAGTGCATATTTGCAATCTCAAGAAATTCTGATATTTTCCATTGTGTAGAGGGAAATAACATTGGCATTATACGTAATTTTTAAGCACTAGATACGCATTGACAACAATGGTCTGGAGAAAAGAAAGAGATCACGTGATCGGACGCTGTTTGTTGTGTAGGGCTATTGTTAAAGTTCTCTGACTATAGCCGATACACGTCACCAACTTAACTTTAGATATACGTAGCTAGCTTAACTTTAGATATACGTAGCTAGCTTTTCTGTGGGCTCAATAAATAAATTTAAAAAAATAATCTTAATCAGAACCAAATTAAGGATCTCATTACTATTTTGTATATATTTAGTTAAGCGTAGTAGTAGTAGGGTCTATGTATGTTATGTTTGTCATATCCTAAAATCGTGCGGCAAATTTAAGAAAGAATTACTAATTGTATTAAATCTAATGCATCCTAAGATTCCGAAATAAATTAAATAGTAATTAGCTAGTACTTACTGAAATTAAAACAAATATATAGTTAATACAAACACGGCGGTAAGCTTAGTAGAAAAAAAGTTTCGCCAGGAATACAAGTGGCCAGTTCAAATCTATACGCTTATGAAACCATACGAACAGTGTAAGTTGTGTAATAAATGATACAAAAATATTATTAGCGTAGGATTATGACCCGGGACTGAAATATATATTATCGAAAGGTTATCATGTGAGGGTAGAAGTAACGTTCTTGTAATAAGATTCGCATATAATCGCTTAGGGCTGCTATAGAAAGTAAATAAAATATAAATTTAGAATCCAAAGAGTCAATTTTAGGTGGAAACCTACCGGATATTTGGTAACAAAGCATAGGAAAAAAACGAGAATAGTATCTCGAGAAACGTGATTGTATTCCGTCAGACAAAGTAGAGTACAATGCTGATACCTTATTTAATTGAAAAATAAATATTTTTGGTGTATGTACAGTAGAGGGTATAAATCATCGTACTCGAACGTTCAGTAAAAAACGCGAGGAAAGGTGTACGCAAACGCGAAACAAGTTACTAGGAAAAATACTTTGGTGATATTCTTACTGATGATAATTTCTTGCAATTTATGTCAAAAGCATTAAGATAAAAATTGTCTATATTTAATCACTTATTCATTAGTAAAGTGCTGCCTTAATTTATGTTATTATTGTTATAACGCATTCAGACACGTTCATATTTCGTAAAATTTATTGCCTTCATAAAAAAGACAAAGCACGCATAAGCATACTCGAGTGTGCATTGCGTAGTCTGTCAAATATTGACTTTGTTCATTGCTTCGTAGTAGCACCTCAGATTTCTAAGGATCCTTTGTGTGTCTTATCTTTTATACGAGTGGAATCTCAGAGTACTGGAAAAAGTTTAGTTTTTGCAAATAGTAATAAAGTATTCTGAAAGGTGTAAAAAGTGTTCATATTTATTGGAATACTAAAGACAACATTTCTATTAAGTTATTTTACGAAATTCAACCCAAAGTGGTACTTTTCAATATTTTGGTCGGAACAAGTAGAAGACTAGTACAAATTGGACTTTATTCAGAGTGTTGCTCCGGATAAAGTAACCACAATTTACCGCTTAAATGCAGTGTGTTTCAGCCATTTTCGAGTGTTTCGACGTTCGCAAAGTGTTTCGCGACTGTTTGCAGCCATTTGCACACATTCATCTCTATTGTGATCTTGGTACGTTTTTACGTTATTCTGGGATTCAAGGGACTTCTTATTGGCATCTCCGTTCCACAACCCTCTGATTTCGGAATTCACCTGCACGATAGTCAACAGGTATTATACAGAGCTCGAAGTACTTGTAGTAGGGCTTCCTACGTCCTAGCTCGTGACCAGAAAAGCCTTAGCCTCCCGCGGCGCTCCTTTCAGGAGAAGTAGGACGTACACGTTCAAAGTCTGCCCGGTCTATTATCGGACGGTGTAGTACTCCGGGAAGAAGGGACACTATTCCATCCACCAAGAGCCGTCATAAGTTATTAATGAAATTGGAAGTATGTTAAGGCACTGAAGAATTTAATGATCCTTGAAGAAGATGTGATCTCTTAGACTAAGAAGATGCGTGACTTGTATAAAGGCAAGAAGTAGTGGAACTATTGGGCCATGAATATAGAAGAGTTTGTGGAAGACACTAAGAAAACCAACGTAAATTATGTAAAGCTAGTCCTAAAATACATCACTAATTGATATGTCAAGTATCAGTACGTCTACAGGAGAAGATAACGACGACTATGGAAATAAAGGAAGTCATAGTTAAAATGGAAGTAAAGCGTCAGAAGCCAAATGAATGTTCGGGTGGCCCAGCCAAATTAGAAGCACGCGCAGTTACGTACCAGGTAGAGGAGTAGTAACGTGCGGCCCAAGCGTCGGTGACGGATGAGGAGTGAGGCGAGATGCACCTGATTCGGACATTGGGGACTTTACGTTTATGCATTGCCTGAATGAAAAAACAAAATAACTTCAGATAGCGAAAGTAGGGAATGAAGTGAAGCGCTCTGTTCCGGGAGTGATAGTCCAAGGTGAGATGGAAGAAGTGTTCAATTTCAACCAAGATGCTGACCTGTCGATGAGGCGTATTGGAAATTCTAGTTATGCTGAAGAGAATAATGGACGATGGAGAAGAAGTAATGCCGTATCCAGACCATGCTTAGTGAAGACGACGGTGTCAGAGATCGGAGCCCGTTCGGGAGTAATATACAACAGAGAAATTTTAGCTTTCGTCCCGCCTGTTCATGCACATCCAGTGTGAAGTGTTTTCCTGTCAGTCAGCACCAATGCCGGGAAGTTGCAGCCAGCCAAGCCGATGTACTGGTGGAAGTAGAATGGAGGCCCAAAGATGGCATGACGTATCAACCAGTGAATTATAGTGGATTAGTGTGTGTGATGTTTCTTGAGCTGAAAAATATTTAATGGACGGTGATACCAAAATATATGTGAACTGTTGCTAATAGGAGAAACCGTTTATATGAGTGTTATTGTAGATATATGTAAGTGAAAGTGAGTCTTATAGTAGTTTATTAATCACCTCACCATGTAGTGGAAAGCAGTGGTTGCCACAGCACAGGAAAAACATCATATCTGGGAAAATCACTGTTGCCATACAGTTTTAGTACCAGTTTTGTGCTCATTGAGATTCAGTGGAGGACTTTGTTTGTAACAAGTCGGCATCACCAAGAGGACGTATTGTTGTCTCTTAGGGGAGCCACAGTTGTCATTATCATTCATCACGACTGTCGACAGATCCATCCAAGACGTCACTGTGACGGTCCTGTCACATGTGATATTTCTGATTATATCTTTATGCCTATATATAGTCCTTCAGGGGACCCTCTCAGATAATATGACTACTCATCATCATTCTGGAAGACATCATCTACCACAACAGGTTCCTACACCATCTTATTCTGATCCTCCATCGTACTCAGCTACCATAAAAACAAGAACAAATGCACATCAAAAACGCACTATCCATCAACTAGCTTCATGCAGCATGGACAACTCCAGACGATCATCAACTTTTCCTCCGTCTAACACACACTATCAGCGATTCAGATTCAGATCATGAAATGGCGCACGAAGACTCTCTCTTAGGATCTACCAATAATTCAGTTACTTCATATCTACTTACAAACTTCGACCCCAAATTTAAAAATACCAAAGTGCTGTTCCAACAATTTCTGAAATATGTATCAAGAGACCTCAATGTCCGCATCATTCACACACGTAATGGCATGATAGTAAAATCTTCCGATCCTAACCTAACCACAAGATTACGAGACAAACATAGCCTGGAAATATTCGGGACTTCTGCAAAATTCACCAAACTAATGATCCTAGCTTGAAACAACCACCACCTCCACGCAGAGCACCAATGTTATCTGTAGTAGTACGAGGGGTCACTCCAGAATTAACAGATGAGGAAATTACACAGGAACTCAAAACCGAAGGCCATCTTCTAACAAAATGTATTCGTATTAAAACCAAACTTGGCACACCTAGCTGCATGGTGCGTGTCCTGACCAATTATTCAGAAACCATCACTAACCTACTGACTTCTGGAGCCTATATCTGTAGACGACGTTACAGAGTAGAACCTTCTCATTCACAACCTCCACTACCAACACGATGCGAACACTGCCAACAGTATAATCATCATACAACCTCTCAGTGTCCAAATACACCAAAATGTGGCTATTGTACAGGATTACACAGCACCAAAGACTGCCCAAACCTCAACCAACCACCGAAATGCAATACCTGCAACCAACAACATCCTACCTACAGTTACAAATGCAAAAACAGACCAGAACCTACTCCAGACAACCCGGGACTCGTTTACCTCTTCGCCCTCCAGAGACTAAAGCAACACAATCACCAATCCTCTCCCCATCACAACCTATTACCATCGATCAATTTCTTTCGTTCATCACCATTACCTTGCAAAACCTATACCCATTCCAAAGAAACAACTTTCTATCCCAACTCCAATTCGCAGCCCGCTCAGTCCTCAACATGAATCTCCAACCTACTTATTCCGGTCCTTACATCTATGTACATACAAACCCACTAGAAACTGCAGTATAAGACATTGATACTCTCTATCATTATTATCATTCTCATTACATGTTGTAATGATCATATTATGCTCCTTCCATTTATTTATTGTTATTTTTATTTAGGCATTTTATTTTTTTGATAGGGGATTTGCCCCTCAGCCCGTGATAGGTGTGCCTTTGCTTTCTTTTCGTTTCTTCTCCTATTCGGGATCCCGCTTTTTCCTATGATGGTACTACCTGTCCTCTTTCTATTGGCCGAGGGGGGCGACGCTTCATTGTTATCCAAGATAGAAGCGATAGCTTTGAGCTTTAATTGGATGCCGAAGTCGCTTCGTCTCTTTTCGCCGGGAAGAGAGTGGACAAGAAGATTCCATCATGACGACCGATACGTAACACCGAAAATGCCAACAGCCACTCCAAAAAAAGTTGAAATTATATGCAAAAGAAGAGTTATACGTAACCAAGTTTTGTGTGACAATAACACTAAATATCCCGTAACCTTTTTGCCACATAGATTGTGGGCGGATTATCCTGAAGTTTTGGTATTTGAATAAGAAGATATTCACCGAGAACGGCTCCATTTCTTTTTTTTTTCTTGGCGAATCTTCATTAAGGTAATGCTTCATTTTCTTGTTTGGAAATTAAAATTTTGAGAAGAAAACGCCAGCAGCAGTACATAGTGATTATTAAAGTTTTATGTGGACTGTCGTCAGAATTAAGAAAAAAAATGTTATGTCGAATTTTATTGATGATCAATACAATGCCTAATATGTTCTAAATGTAGATGGGGAAAACTACTGCTGACGGTTTCCTTCTCAAGGTCGGGATGACTTGATTAAGGGTAATGATATTCGTCACATGCAATGCTTCCATTTTATATTCCCTAATCTTTATAAGGTGTTTTGCATTTTGGGATTGATTATTTCACCCTTTATTTTGACAAAAAATATGAACAAAATCTCCATTCATTCACGATGTAATAATTAGACAAGTACCCAACAGAAGGGCCTTATTTTGATTAATTAAAAATTTTCAGTTTTTCTTACGGATTTCCTTTATTTATTTTTCAATTTTGCAATTCGAATTTTTTACTAAAAGTATTTGCTACTACCTTTACTTTTCACTTAATAATTTGAAAAAAATGTAATAGTTAATTTGACTATAAATACAACTAAATAACGCTGTATCATTTTCAATTGTTTTACAACGATGGACGTTAAATTTAATGGGAAACGAATCTTTAATTCAGGTAAATTTAGTGTGATATTTCTGAAATTATTGAAGGAACTTATCTGAAAGTCACTGTGCTTCAAGATTATAGTTTAACCGAAATTCTGTGCAAGTTTCAAACCATTTTATGTAATGATTTAGAAGTTACAAGTGAAAATATGTATAAATCAAACTTTCGTTTTGAGTTAACGTCATTTAAGAGATTGAAGTTATAAAGTGTTTACGAAAATTGTGAAACGAGATTATCCAATAATCTTTTGAACTGAAAAAAAATAGTAAGGCATAGCTGTGTGTAGCAATTCAATGTCAGATTTAGGTGATTTTTTTATCTCTCTTCTTTTGCCTCCCTCCTTTTGTTACGCATAAACGTTGTGTAAGTTAAGCAAATAAAAGTGTTTTGTGAATTCCCTTTGGAAGTGAGCACGTTTTCCTTAAGAAGTTCAGTAGTTAGTATCCTGATGATATTGATTGATAATCGAAAATAATAATCTTTTTTTCTTTAATTCAAAGTTTGGGTATATTTGAAAAGTGATACAATTCTGAAAGAATGTAGGGCTATTGAAATTCAGTGGAAATATCACGATATGAGTGAGGTAGTGTCATGGCCTAATTACGGTACCATCCCAGTACTTTTGTGGTGTGCTCAACATAGTGAATAACGATTTTGTCATGCACTGAGTATTGATTGCCAGCATCATAAGCTTTATTTTTTTTTTCGGGGACATTTTGGCTGCTATTTAAGGTTAGGTTCCGTTCACGAAACTGCGTCCTTCCATGTTAGACTATGTCGGGGTTGTTGTCTTTCTAGTAGGCGTGTGTGTGAGAGCTCAGAGTATGATGTTTTACAACTATCTGCGGAAAGTTATATACATATGGTGAGATACGTGTGGCCCAAGCATGTGGTAAAGTTTGTACCATAATGGACATTATTGATTTAATATTTGGACGTTTGCACAGACGTTGTTCATGTGTGAATGTAGCAGTGATAGTATTCCTGCCTTACGTGTGTCGACGGATTTTTTTTAAATCTTCATTTCTAGGTAGTGGTGTGTAGTACTGGGCGTTCCTGAAATATGGTAAGTAAGGTTCCCTTGCCAGTCTATAAATGCTGAGAGGTATTTGGGGCCACCTTGTTCAGCAGTGTAATTTTGCGAGTATGGAGAGTGTGCAGGGTTTGCAACACTTGAGTTTCTAGTGACTATTGGTTCGTTACTCTGAGTGACCTGGTATGTTAGTATTTCTTCCTGATAACCCCTTGCTCACTTCAACCTGGCGACATTTTCGAGCATGTGAGGAGCAGATAGATGAACGGATGTTTTTTTTTTCTCCGCGGTGTTTTTGCGCATACCTCCTGCCCAGTGGAAAGAACTTGGTATCTTCTGTTTCCCAGGTTTTGGTTCCTGGAAGACGTTACTTTATCGCTCGATTGGGATAAAGTGCACGTAGAGGTTAGATTTGTTCCTGTCAGATGCGTTTGCATGGACTAACCTCGTCTACGGCGACCCCTCTTTTTAGTTAAGTTAAACAATTTATCTTTCCACGTTTTTGGGGCGTTTCAATGTTCTCTCACCTATCATCGCCATCACAGCAAAGTCTCCCATCAGTGTTCGACAAGGGCTCATCTGTCTCTCATCACACCCAGGGTCGCCCCTGGGTAAGAAGATTCACCCTCACCTGTCCGCTTTAATGTTAGTGGCGTAAAATTGCACTGCATCCCCATTATTCATTAGCCATCTTAATCATCATGGATCCTCAACCTAACATATGATTATAAGCAAAATGCTTATAATGACTACCATTTATTATGATACGAATAACATAAAGGATAAATAAATTTTGTTACCTCCCTTACACCACCCCCAATCCCACGCATCCCTCTCTCCTATACATTCCTTCCCTATAGAGAGGGCGTAACCCTCTAGTGGGTGTTAGTCACTCCGTTGAGTAACAAAAGAGGCCTTAGGTCTCTCGCAAAAAAAATGTCACAGGAGAACCAAAGTAACTGGAGAGGAAACTTCTTTCCCCCACAGAATGAACTGGAACCAATAACAAAGCTGTTGTTAGAAGTTCCCTTCCTCCCACATTGAAAGAGTACAAGTTGATTGCTATTGTAAATAGATGCCCCAATAAAGAATAATGTTTTTGATATCTCGAAGCTGACTGTTTCAGTTAGAATTATCTGGTGGAGGGAACCCCTTCCTCCCACGAGCTTAGGGTGATCACAGTGCCCACATAGGTATAACACTTGGCGGAGGGATTGCGATCTCTCCCACGGGACTGGTGGAGATTTTAACAGCCTCCCACAGGGTTAATATTGGAGGAAGTACATTGATTTGCCTCCCACATAGTTTAAGCTCACAAGTGTGATCCGTCAGTTGCATATACCTGCTATCGAGGAATAACGGAGGGATTGCGGCCTGGAAGTAAATGAAGTATTCGGTCACTACATAAGTACGGTCGGTTATGCGAGTGTCAGGTCATTGCATAAGTATGGCTGGTTCCCGGTCTCTGTTATAAATTTTGACTAAATCAATCTAAACTCGATGTCCCAGTGTCCACCAACTATGGAACTGCAGCCGAATATTTATAAAAAGAATCTCACCAATTGAACTGCAAGGTCTATACAGTATCCAAGTCAAATAATGGAACACTGATAACATAAAACAGTACTTACCAAAGTGCGACTTTTCCAGAGGCTTAACAATTTATTCCTTATAAACTTCCTATCTCGGCTGTCGTTTGCTAGGCCAACTGAATTATTTACCCTTCCTAGAACCTTCAAGTCTCTACTTTTTTGTGGTTATCATTCTTGAAGAGAAGGGTGCAAACAGAGTTTTACTTTATTCTATGATTATCTGTAGAACTGCATTATGCTTAGGCTTTGTTTCCACCTTCCTTGAGGACATTTTGTCACATTCGAAGCGCCAACTTTGTTAACACTCTGCACCCTGAGATATCATTAAAGAGTACAATTTGCAGAGCCAATGAAAAATACGAAGAAACCCATCTCCTCTTCACTTTGAATTTTTTTGGAGAGTGAAGAGAGGAAGTGCAGAGTACGTGATATGGAATGACCCATAAACCCTTCGCTCTACAGTCTGCACTTTTCACTTACAAGATTACTTTGCATATTTTTGTTCATGAAACAGATAATCCAAGGAAAAGTGCGAAACGAGGAGTGAAGAATTGCAAGTTCTTTCATGAAATAGGCCCCAGTTTGCATAACGACTTTCCCTTTTTATTTTACTACATAAAGATTTTACAAACCGCAAGAACAGAAGTGCACATGTCACATAGAGTTGTGCGCTGTCTCATACCCCCACCCCTACAAATTTACAATTTTAACATTTTTACTGTTAAAATCGACCCTGAAAAATTCTGCTTACACCCCTCCCATTTGCCTTTGTAGAAATCCAACAAGATGTGGCATATTTTCAGATATCATATTATATTATATTAGAATAAATGTATTATTCTTTTCTTACGATCTGTATTTATAAAAATAGTAATCGGTTGCAATATAGTTATAACACTTGTTTATAACTTTCTATGTTTAACATTTTACTTTCTTTGGCCTCAGCCAAAGTTGCCAAAATACCTTAAATAAAAATTAAATTAAATTCAGTTCTCATTTCTTTGGAATAAGGCCTTCAACATTTATACATGCACCTTGCGTCCATTAGGTATTCAATTGTTATTACAGTAGTGCCATCTACCGCATCGACATCGGACAACGGGGCTGCACAGGGTTGACTGGGACGTTGTATATAGTACACTTGACGGTGCATCGTTGGATTCGAATACAGGGCTTCTACCGGATATTCTGGGTAATATCTTCCTAACCACATCATTTGGTTTCCAGATCTACCACTGACTAAGGAGCAAAGTATCCGAGATTTGAAATAAATTAAAATCCAAGAACCAAAACGATTAATTTGGAAAGACGTATCTTAGTTCTGTTTTAGGACGATTGGGACAAGATGACGGATCTAAGGTACCGCCCAAATTTTAGTGCGTTTTAAACATGCTATTTGTACAATCAGTTTGGACCTGAAAAGAAGAAATTCATCGTAGTTAATGTATAAAAGTGCTTCACAACAGCACATGATTGAAATTTCATCAAAATTTAAAATTGGAAGTGACAAGTGTCACAAAAACGGGCTAGTGATCAAAGTGTGATATTTTATACATTAGTAACCATGCCAACTAGTCAACAACCTCTACTAAAATGTACAACTTCTAACATGAAATGAAAAGACAATGACAAGATTAATAAACAAATGCAACAATAACAAAAACATAATTGAACAATGTTTTGATCATACATGCATCTATTGCACAGATCATATTATATTAAACTTTAAACTAATGTAATTTAACAATGTTTTGCTCTACAGTGCATTGCACTGAGTATATAGCTTTTTAAAGCACTACCAATTATTATACAATATTAAAATATTTAACATATGTTTTGATCCATGAGGTTTCATAACTTCGATCAATTAAATAACCAGCAAACAAACAATTAGTTCTGTTTTAAAACGTTCTTCTTTTGTATTATAGGATAGACAAATCGTACAAATATATTAGGTTCTTTTGATAAATTTCGATTGGATGAATTATGACATCTATATAGAGGTAATACTTAGTGTATGAGCTTCAAGTAAGTTTTTATATTGCTTTTGGTCGTAATAATGATGTAACTTCTGAGTTTGGTATGTGAATTACGTCATCTGTTGAATATGTATTTGCTTGAAGGTCAGCTGGTCTCGATTTCTGAAGTAAAACAGTTTAACAATCAAAGCCAGAGAAGTTTTCAGAATAATTTACTAAAATTATTCTAAAGCAAGCAAAATTACTATACTAAGTTCTAGTTTATAAACATAGGATGGCAAAAAAAACTTACGATGAGCACATACAAACCTAAAAGGGAATTATAAATCATTTAATTATATTTGTATTATCAGTCTTATCTTATTCTTATATCTATATTTGCTTAGTGTTTTTACATTGCATAGTATTAATTTACATATATTACGTATGCATTACTACTGCACTTGAATTACCTATGTTAATTTTAAATTTGACTTTATATTGTGATGTATTTCTCTTGTGTTTAGTATATATTGTGTTTATATTTTGTTGATAATATTGAGAGTAGGGACTGATTATATGTTACTAAGCATTCTTGGTACTGCAAAAAAAAACTAAATTGTAATTTACATTTAAAAGAATACCATAACTGGGCATACGCCTGTTGTATTCTTCCTAAATAAATAAATAAATTTACACTACACCGAATAATATGATTTATTAAGTAACAGAGTGGGAACTTTGTTTTGAGTGGTAATATTTTCTCCTTTATAATGTGACGGTAACTTATTATAGAGTCTTGTACAATTTAAATAAACATGTTTTTATATTTGGAGTAATTTTGTTGTACTACGTAAATGTCTTTTAATTGTCGTGTATTATATGCATGTGAATATCTTTTGTCTGTGTAAACATATGTGTGCTTTGTGTTTATAGCTGTATGGATTTATAAAAATATATAGACTTGGAAGAGTTAAAAAAAATTGTGATCTAAATATTTGTTTACATGATGTTCTTTTATTTAGTTTGAATATTATTCTTAGTATTTTCTTTCGTATCCGAAAAGTTGTCTGACTGCATACGGCTGATCCCCAAAAGGTAATTCCAAAACTGAGAAGCGATTGAACTTTTGCATAGTATAACGACAATAAACTATTTCTTGAAAGAGTATCTCGTAACCTAATGAACGGAAAACATAAACTGGTCAATTTTCTATTTAGTATTTGATATGGGCTTTCCAAGATAGATCATGATGAATGTGAATACCTAGTAACTTTGTTGATTTAGAATATTTAATTTGTCTACGATTTACGTTTAGCAAAGGTAAGGAGCGATTATTTCCTGGGAAACGAAAGTTCATTACCACAGTCTTCTTTGTATTTAGAAGGAGATTATTTACGTTCAAAGAAGTGAATATTTTGGTTATTACATTTTCTGCCTTGACCATTACTAAATTGGGAACTTTTTCTGTAAAAACTATATTTATATCATCAGCATATAACATGCATTTTATGGGGCGTAACACCTTTATCAGATAATTTATGTAAATTATGAATAGAATAGGTCCTAAGATAGAGGCTTGGTGGACAACTCTTATAATTTTAGTTGGTTTTATAGAAGAAAGTTTGGGATTGATTTGATTCAATTTTTGTAATTGTGACAGTCTTGCATTGATTTGTTAAGAAGGACCACTGGTTTGCTACACTTTGTATGCCATATTGAAACAATTTATGGAGCATAGTATTATGATCAATTTTGTCAAATGCCTTTGACAGATCAATGAATAATCCAATGACAATGCTTATTGTCAATTGATTTGAGAATGTTCGTAAGAAATTCGAACAGAGCTGTATCAATACTTTTACTTTTTTGAATACCGTGCTGAGAAATCGAGATAATGTTGTGTATTTTTAAAATTTTGCTAAGTCGTTTTGCCATGACTGACAGGAATATCTTTGAAATTGTCGATAATTTTTCACGTCATTTTCGTCATCATTTTTAAAAGTAGGGAGAACCTTGGCAGTTTTAAGCAGTGTAGAAAATATTCCGTTTTCCAATGAGAAATTTGTGAGATAAGAGTTGATGTGAGATATGTTCCGCACATTTTTTAATTACAGTGGAAGCGATTTCATCAATGCCTGAAGAACTGCTGTTTGGTATGGTTGCATTTATTCCCAGTAACTCGTCTGTAGTAAGTGGCTGTAAGAACACCGGCTGTGTGTTTGTTTCTCCTTGATTGGAGTGTTTTTGTATATATATATTTTTGAGTGACCGGTGTTACCTGTTTGTTCAGCAGAATTCACAAAATGTTAGTTAAATATATCTACAGTTTGCTGTGGGTTATTTATAACTTTACCACTTACTTTAAAATAATATACACTCTTAGGTCTACTTGTACCAAGAGGTTTATTAATTATTTACCACATTGCTTTCGTCTTATTTCGGGCATTTAAAATCAGGCTGTTGTTATGCATTATTTTTGCCGCTCTTATGACTTTCTTAAAGGTTTTCCTATACAGTTTTATGTATTTCTTTAGATCATCAGATTGAAAGTTACCTGATTTAAGGATCTTATTATATCTTATCAAGATAGTACTCGATTTTTTAATGTATTTTGTGCGTTTCGAAGTAGTACAACGTTTCAAGGAAAAAACAACATTAAAATAATATGAAAATATGTCAATTAAAGCTTTGAGCTTTTCATCCATGGAGCTATATTAATACAATTAATTCCGCGTTTCCAAACTTAATAAATAGCACTTATATTGAATATTCAACTCTGAAAAGGATGTCTTTAAGGTTAAATAGTTTTTGTTTTGTCTAGTTTTCTGTCAGTGGTAGTTGTACGTATATAGCTTCATGGTCTGAGAAACCAGGATTTAAAACTCGTGATACATTTAATGGTTGAATTTTCATAATTATGAACTGAGTACTTAATGTATACTATCCTTTAAATTTCAGGCCTGCTGGCGTTTACGGTATTTTGCTTACGTAAGATGCCCAAGGCAGCCCTGGCCTCACTGCATGGGATTGACCTCACGAGAAGGTGACCTTGAGAAGAAATTATTCTTTAAATTTTTATGAAGTGAGAGAGGGAATTGACCTCAGCTAGAGGTTATTGACATTGAGAGGAACTATTTTCTGGAAGCCTGTAGAACATGGCAGCCATACGCTATTGTGCCTTTGTGGAATTTGTTATTTGGAGAACGTTCTAAAATTAAATTAATTTTTCGTCATTAGTACATTACTTATTTTGGAAAATTAACATTTTTTAAAAGACTGTAAATATGGAAATCGCTCGTGGAAATATAATACAATACGTTGATAGACATGTTCTTACGTGTTTATTGAAGAAAGTTTCATTAAATTGGTTCAAATTGAAGATAATTAAGATGTAACCATTTTTACTATGACGAAGGGGGCTCCTATTCTAGGTCCGTCCCTGGCGGAATATTATCTTAAGTTTGTAAGCTAAACCTTTGAAGAACATTTTTTACAGATATAACAATTTTATTATGATGAAGGTGCCCGGCGCCGTTTTGTGGCTTCGTTCCTGGGTTAAAAAATTGGAATAATAATTATTTTTGTAAGCTGAACTTTTGTAGAAGATAGTTACAGAAGTAACCATTTTATTATGATGAACGGGCCCGAAGCCTTTTGATAGTTCCGTCGCTGGGCTTAAAATTAGATTAATTATGTATTTTGTAAGCTAGAGCTTTGTACAAAACAAATATAATGATTTTATTATGATGGAAGGGCCCCCGTGTCCTTTCTTAAAGGTGTCCCTGACATTAATAAAAACAGATAGCCTTCCCCTTCATTTGTTTACCCCCAATTTTGCAGTGCCGTTGTGAATAATTTACAAGTAACCTAAAAATAAGAGAGTCTAGAATAAGGAACGGAAATGGATGGGAAATAAGTAAGAATGTATTCTGTACTGGCATGTAAGCAATATTAGTTTTACTAAATTCTAATTTTGAAAAGGTAATGAATTGTTCTTTATTATTTGTCTTTGACATTATAAGTTTAAACTTTACCTGAATTCTTCTTCTTCAAGAGATGATGTCTCTCTCACTATTGAATTGAAACTAAAACACGCTAAGCTTCGTTTTGCTTGTAAAGGTAATCGCATTTGGCCTACTATGTGCCTGCTGAAAAGACTAGGTAGAGGGAGCACGTGTTATGCGTGCTTGTTCTTTCGTCTATGACACTGAAGTGAAGACGTAAACTTTTTCTGTTCATGAAGGGTAATGGCCTGATCTAGATGGATATTTTGGTTTCTTGTAAGAGTTCATTGTTCTTCATCTGTGACACTGAACTGAGTTTAACTTTCTATGTAGACGGGGTTAATGAACTAACCTAATTGGTTTAAGAGTTCACTCCACGGAGGGCTTTCCGGGTGTAGACGAAATACTATTTGATGTTATTGATACTTCAAAGGGTGATTGACCTGATCCAAGTAGATATTTTAGTTTCTTATGAGGGTTTATTGCACGCATCGCCTTCAGACTGCAGAAGAGGAAGTACTTTCTATGACATTGTTAGTTGAAAAGGTAAATTACTTGATTGTCTAGAGAGTCCATTACCCTCCGCTCTGCTAGGGATGACCATAAAAGTGAAGAGAGGTTGAGTGAACTTTTATGTTTAGGAAAATTGCAATTTCTTGATTTTCAGTAAACGCATTAGGAAGGACTACGCTTAAAATAGGAGTAACCTATATATTTTCGATATCTGACATGATATTTCTTATTGATGAATTCGGAGATACTTGTAATTGTCAAAATCAGATTTGTGATATGAGAGTAAAATTGATATGTCTTTATGGTGGAAGAAAGCCTAAGCTGATTCGATTGCGTTTTAGACTTTACATAGAAATATGGAGATCATCTACCTCTTACGACTACATATCAGATGGGAATGCATGAAATAATTGAAAGGTGATGTCAAGTGTCAATGAAATAAATCTTTAATGAAAATGAACAACGTAGATCTTAATAAAAACACCTTTTTGAAATTCCGTAACCTTGTATAAACTAAAATAAAAATATGGTACGTTCATGGAGAGCATCAGTTTTTTAATATAAAAGAGGGTAAATTTGAATATAAGATATCACTTTATTTGTGTCATGTAAAGTATTTTTGGTTTTTACTATATCTCTGCTTTTGTTTTCTTCCAGTTGAAAATCAACATTTACAGTGTTACTGGTTTGTTTTGAAGTTAAACTTGAACTTTACATCTAGTAAGTACAATGATTTTATTTTTCATTGTTTTAGATGAGTTTTATATATTGGTGCATCATACAAAAATCATGAATACTTGTGTATACAAATATCATGGTGTTGAAATAAAGTAATATTAACTCATAGTACACTAATAGTTGAAACTTAGCACTTATAGCTTAGTAATAGCATAGGGCACCAGTCCTGACTTAGGTTTCCCTAGGATTTTGGTCCTGACCGTAGATTTATGGTGGGTTACACGGTAGTGAATTGCTATAGAGTAGTGGTATTATAGCATTCAGGTCTTTATAGCATAGTTAATGTTAACCTATGGCAAGGTCCTGCCTGAAAAGTTGTCAGGGGAAACAGTATTAAACGTGCCGTAGCTCAGTGATAGCATAGGGCACCGATCCTGACCTGACTGTGGATTTTTAGGCTAATGACACAGTACCGTATTGTTGTAGCGTAGTGGTATTATAGCATTGAAGTCTTTATAGCTTAGTTAATGTTATCCTACAGCTCCGGTCCTGCCTGAAAGGTTTTCAGGGAAACATAGTATTAAACCAGTCATAGCTCAATGATAGCATAAGGCACCGGTCTTGACTTAGGTTTGACAGTTGAAATATAGTATTAAAAGGAGCTTAGCTTAGTGATAGCATTCGACACCGGTTCTGACGTTGACAAAAAATAGCATAATTTATTATGGAACTGTTAAATATTGTACAGAGGGGCACAAATTATTAAAATTGTACATCTGATACTAATACCCTGCAGGGCCCCGTGTACCCTGTCCTTTATTTTAGTCAGATTGTGATAGGAAAATTGAATAATTGTCTGATGGAACTGTTCAACATTGTACAGAGGGACACGAAATATTTAAAATTTACCATTAAAACTATTGTCTTGCAGGGGCCTCTAATTATTAAAACGCTACTGATTTTAGTGTATTGTACTTCAGAAAGCAGCCTAGTTCGTATATAATAATAAACCCGGGGATAAAATAGTTGAATTCTCCAGTAGGAGATCTTGTCATTAATTTTTAATCAAATGCTGGCAGGAAAACAGCATAACTTTTTATGGCACTGTTAAATATTGTAGTGAGGGGCACAAAATGTTACAAAACGCACCGCTGATACTGTCGCCGTGCAGGGGCCCTAAAATATTAAACGTTATTCATAAATATTTGAGTGTTGTAAATATTAATAATAGGTTCGTGCATAAAATAGCTGAATTACCCACTGGAAGTCCTGTCGATAGAAGTCAATGCTGTCATTTTTTCTTAGTGAGATGCATCCAGGAAAATAGCATAATTTCCTTCGGACGCTGTTAAATATTGTAACGAGGGCCCAGAACATTAAAAATGAACCATTAATATTACCTCTACGCAAAATATATTTAGAGAGAGAGAAAGAGAGAGAGACAGACAGACAGACAGAGAGCATAGATGTAATGTGTGCAAAATAATTAAAGAAATATAAATGCTAGGGGGAACATGTGTTTAAATCGGGCATGCACTTGTAAGAAAAGCAGCCCTTACCAATGGGGCTTTATTTTCAAGTGAATAAACAGTGGCTCTGTATATTTATTGTAACGAGTAGCTTGTAGAACACTTGATTGAATAGAGTACTTGTGTTTATTATTATTCATAATAATAAGAAAAGGAAATCTGGAAATACTATATATTTTCATTTTCGTAAAAAGCGTAAGTTACTTGATGCTCACAAGATGTCACAATGTTGAAACGTTGACTACATTTAAAGCAGAAAGAAAATATACTTTCCTTTTTATCCTATTTTATTTTCATTGTAATTCTATTTGAATTTGTTAGTTAAAATATAAAAGTTATATGAAATAGCACATATGCAACGAAAAAGTTAGAGCATGCAAAATAGAAAAGAGTATCTCTTTCTATTAGGAGGCACAAGTGAACTCCATGAGTAGATTACCGGAAACCAATACCTAATGCTGGTACATGGTCGTAAATATTATCATGAGAAACTGAAAGTTTTATTTACTAACATGCGTGCAAATGATGATGTTTCACGTGAAAGTGCGTGAAAATTGTAGTGGGGTGAATTATATTTTTGAACACTGTTTCTTTTAGGGAGCACTTAGAGTTTTAATGAACTGAATTTCTTTGAGCGGTGGGAGAATACTAAATTAAAATATTATTATACCGTACTATTATTATTATATGGCTAGGGCCCACCCGGAATCGGTAAAGCTTGACCGTTAGACGCGCGTGCCCTGCCCCGCCCGCAGCCGTTAAACTGTGTTTATACCCGCGGGTGTTAAAACACATGTTCCTCGCCCCGTACGCGTGGCCGTTAAAAACGTGTTTGCCCGCCGGGCCCCAGCCGTTAAAACCGTGTTTGTCCGCCCGGCCTGTACTCGCGTCGCGTTTAAAACCCGTGTTGACCTAACGCCGCTGTTATCGTTTCGTATTATGGTAAATACATAACGCGGTTTACTGCAAACTTGCAGTAAACTTGCACGAGCCTTGCCACGGTAAGCTTGTAATGTTTCTACAAAGTTGTTGAACAATTGCAGTTGTCTTGCTTCAAGTTTGGCATGGCAACATTTAGCAAGCTATTGCAAATTTATGTACAATCATTGAATAAGTGTAATTATGCTTGGCCTACTAAACATTTATATCTTTTTCCTTCATAACTTTCATGTTTATTCAAAATTCATGTTTTGGTGTACCTCAACGTTCTGCGATTCCAGCAGTAGCTATTATAAAGTTAATTTTTTCTGTTGTAATAGAAATCAATCTATCTATGTTCTTACGTTCTTAAGTTATGTTCTCATTAATAATAATTTATGAACAGTACTATTTTAATCAAAATGCAGTTATTCATTGCTGAAGTCAACTTTTTCTTTGAGGCCGTGCTTAAGAATAACCTAATAGTATAATGTAGGGACCTTCCTTCATTTAGACGATTTTGTAATTGGTTTACTGCGCATGCGTAAAAGACTGACCTAATACTATAAAAGAGCAGCACTCACACGTAGACGTTAAGATTGAGTTTGTAGTTCAAGCTAACAGTTTAGCGAGAAAGTGTTTAGTTAATTTTGAAAACGTTGATTCTTATTTTAAGAAAGTGTACTTTTATAATGAAGACGTTAAATTCACTGTACTTTCTTTACAGAGCTATCTTAACTGAACTAACACTTTACTATTTGGTAGAAAATAGTATATTTTGAAAGCTGAAATTCTTATTTTAAGAATCAAAGTGTATGTTTCTAAACAAGAATACTGATCAAACAGTATGCTAAATAACTTATTATTGGTGTATTTGAAAAATTGTGGTTCTTATTACAATTACATCTAATTCACTTGAAATGAAAGTTTAATCTATTTCTTAATTTTAAGACTTGAAGTTATTCTACTGATAGAAGAAAGATGAATTTCAACGCAGAAATCACCACCGCTGACAAGATTATCCTTGCAGAGAAGGAAAAGGAATTCAGCGATGCTCATTCTATGTATAATGCTTGGATGACTTTGTGCGGGCACAGGGAGTGTTTCCTCGTTATGTAAGTACTGTTTCTGAGTTTCTTTATAATTTCTATTGTCTATTTCATTCTAATGTGAACCCTGTTTTTAGTGCTTGCTTACATGTGAACAATGTAGGACATGCTGGCTTTTTAATACTCCCGCGAATGCTAGGCTGGCTTTCTAGCATTACTGTCTCCTAACCAAACCCTGTGATGAAAGAAATGAGAGAATTCTGCATCCAGATATTGCTATCTTTTTCAATTAATTCCGGTTCCAAGGGACGATATCTATGAAGTCTACGTGAATTTTAACGAAAACGATAGTGTGAATATTGTTCCTCGCAATCAGGAATTATCCAATACTTCTACAAGGACTTCCGCTCCTGTCAATGTGGTTAATTCTGTATTGACGCAGGCCACTGCAACCACGGCTAGGCCCATTTGCAGTCCATCCACTTCTTTTCAACCACAGCCGTCTACTTCTTTTGTTCCTCCTGTCTCAATTGCTCTTCAGAAGGATTCTTAGGGACTGTCTTTTTGTCCTGGGGGTAGTCAGATTTGTGATCAGCCGTATGATTATTTTGAGGGATGTTGGACTCAATTAATTCCTGAAACTAAAGAACATCTTTTGAATGAAATTGATCAAGTGGAACAGCGTGTTCAGAAAACTTACTGTAAAATTTTGAGGTAATGCAACAGGGAACAGGGCGAGATCTCTTCGAAATTATGCACGAACGCGTTAGCAGTTTCTCTATTTTTCCTGTAAAAGGTAGGGGAATCTCCATACGTGTAAAAGCTGGAACCTCTTATCTGACGCCCGCTGACTTGTGGGTAAACTTCTTGAATTTTCGCAAGAACATTTGCTTAATGATTTTGACCCACAGCCATGAGTAGGTTTTAGTAAAGAGAGTAGTAATGACGTCAACGGGAAAGATGTCTACATTCCGTGGCGCCAACGAATTTATTTGAATATTGAGCACATTCCTCATTCGATTGAGAATGTTCTTAATTCGAAAGAAAGTTTTTTAGTCATCGATAGCGTGATCGTTACGCTCAATATTACCGACTCAAGTCGTGGAAAAGGTAGAAGGAATAATGATGAGTATTTACCCTTGGAGGAGTATTTATAAGCGCACATCCTATAATTGTTTCCCTAGGTAGTTAGTTTTGGCTGAATTACTTGCTTTAGGTGAGTTTCGTAAGGTTACTTACATGAAAAGCCATGATTTAAAATTGGAAATGAACCTAAAGCCCTATGCAGAAAGGCACGAGTAGATATTCCTAGTTTTCGGTGGTAATATCCATGATATCGATCAGTTTCAGGATTTCTATGGTACCCAATTCCAAATTGTAGTGTGTGCCTTAAAACCTGGTACTCGTGACCCTGAAGTAATTTATAGTGAAAATGTGGAAAGTATAAAGAAACTTTTTTAATTTATTGTGACCAGCATTTTGACGTGATTGAGAGCATTACCCCCTTTATACGAAGTTTAATCCCCATGGGCACATTCAAGGTAGGACATACAGAAGTTTATAACACATTGTATGAATGCGCAGAGGACGAATTTATAACCTACAAAGATATTTGTTCCCTTTATCATCATGTAATCAAAAACAGACCTCTGCCCTTTGATAAACCTACTATATACCGGGGAAAAGCATGACGAAACAGGAAGCTTCTGGTTTTCCACCTGATTGCATTACTGAGGAGGACGAAGAGAAGTATATTGAGGGAGTATGCTGAACATGAAGGCATCTAACTCAATCCTAATAACATCGCTAAAACACCTGAATTGCGTTATATTGCAAAACTGTTTTTGAATCCTCTCCTTGGGATGAGGGCAGAAAACTGATTTAACGCAGACCAGGGTAGTTAATGATGCTAAATCTTTCTTGGAAATTCTCCGAACACCCCACTTTGAAGTGCATTAAGTACTTATGATCGGAGAAAAATCCTTACTAGTAACATATGGGGATTTGGAGAATGTAAATACTCCTCTTCCTTTCACAAATTTAAATTTAGCTGCCTTTATTACATCATGAGATAAATAAAATTATATAGTTTTTTAAGAAAAAGTAGGTATAGAAACCCTTATTTAATCAGATACCGACTCTGTCTTTCATAAGTAAAAGGAAAATAAACCGCCATTGCTTTCCATAGCGAATTTTTGGGCCAATTAACTAATGAAATTAAAGATAGCTGGGAGACCCCTATTTTTATTCGCCTGGGACCGAAGAATTATTATTACAAGGAAAAAGAAATTCAGACGGGCGAAATTAAACCAACGTATAAAATTCAGGGTATAGTTTTGACTGTACGAGCTTTAAAATAGTAAATTTTGACGATTTGTTTAACTTAATAAAAATAAAAATGAAAAACTAGTTATGAAAAATCCTAATGCCAACTGTATGAAACCTGGCTTCGAAATTGGGTCTAGTCTTGAAACTAAAACACAACAAAATGTGCCAGCAAAATAAAAAAAAATCACAATGAATTTGAAACAAACGTTTTGGATATACAAAACGTAACGTTAATCATTCATAGTTAATTTTTGTTTTGCCTTTCGCCCATGACGGTTCTTCTTCCCTTTCTTCATCTCGCTACTATCCTAATTCTCGACCCAAGCTTGGCTGGGAAAGTTATTTTGTAAATATATTATTATTACATTGTGAAACGATGTTTTCTAGTCCGTTTAAGCAAATAGTTTAGTGTTATGGTGCTGTGATACCTAAATTATCTAGTCATATTACCAATATTCGATTTTATTTTGGAATTTCTGATATGAATATATTTGAAACTTAAGAAAATTCACTTTTAATTCTCGATGATTTGATGGCAGAAATTAATACTGACATGTCAATTTTTTTACGAAATTCGCTTATCATAAGAATTTAAATGTAATTTTTATAGTTCGAAATTTATTTTCTAAAGCAAAATATGCAGGTGGCGTCTCTTTAAACGAACAATATATCCTACTTTGTAAGAATCTTAGAAATAATTTACATATACAACATTTAACAAGGCACGTTATGCCACAGTATAATAAAGAAGTGATTCAAGTGTTTGGAAATGCTACTCCTGAACCTCATTCTTATTTACTTGTTGATTTAACTAAGTCTACACCGGATGCTTTACGTCTACGTGCAAATATATTCCGAGATGAAACTATGCACATCTACGCACATGTAAAAGACATAAATATGCCAATTCAAGTCAGTCGCCATCAAGATATCAAGCATAAAACATCATCTGAATGAGCTCCGTGGCATTTGAAAATGTAAAAGTCAATAACGTAAAGCATTAGTTCAAAGTGTACCTAATGGTGTTATTCGAACTATTGTTCAAGTAACTGAAATATTTTAAATTGTAACTTTATACTCTCTCTTCGTCAGAAGCAAAGATTAAGTTGACGTAAGGAGACATTGTGAGCACTCTCTCTAAAAAATCAAGTTTAGAGAAAAAACGTAAATTATTAGTACGAAAAGGAGGCCTCCTTGCTTTTATTATTAGATCCTATTTTAAGTGTAGTGGCTGGAAGTTTATTTAACAAATAAAATGTCTTCCCAATTTCAATAGATGGTACTCATTGCAGAAAATGCAAGTGAACCATGAAGTCTGTAAAGTTTCATCAAACATGATTGGATAATGAAATGGATGAAATTTTAAAACGAATTGATCTTTCTATTGAAGAAAAATTAAAAATGTATCATCAAGCTTTATATCGTTATTTAGAATATACTCCTAATCAGAAAAGCAGTTGTCTTACCCGTTTACAATTCTCTATCATCAAATATGTTACCCATGGTTCAGTATAATATTCGTTCAGTAACAAATTCATTTGCTAAAAGATTATACTATTATAAAATCTCCTGCAGGATTCTAATCGAATCAGTTAGAATCAGACTGTTGCGATATCTATAGATAATAAAGTCATTCCTGGTACAAACATTATTGATCTTATTAATGACGTAGTAAGATCTCGAAAGTCATCTAAAAATCCAGTTGGTATTCAAGAATTTAAAGAATTATTACAAAATATTGATATTTCGTTAGAATCAGTTAATTTTCAGTATGGTGCAGATTCCACTTTGATTAATGCCATAAAGCCTAGTAAAGTAGCAAAGTTGAAGAAGAATAGCACTAGAAAAGTAATAAAGGAAAATAGTACTCGTAAATGAATCAAGAAAAATTTTTCTTCACTTTTTAAAAGTTAAAAGGATTTCAAAGGAATGAAAATGTCATCGAACACTGGAATTGCAAGTGCAAGCTTATAATTTTAGCTTTAAGACACTAACATACGGACTATCTAAACAAGAAATATTCAGTTAATAATATACACTCAGTATGCTATTCAACAAACTTGTATTGCCATTAATTAAGTGATATTATTCAGAGAACAGTTTACAGTTTTATCTTTCTAAATATTTGACAGCTTACTTATACAGGGTGGTAAGGTTACGGACCGACAAACTTCGGGAGGTGATAGTACAGTGAAAAATAAAGAAAGAAAGCCCAGACAACAGGGGGGAAATTCCGAGGCGTTACGGAGCTACAGCCTACCGAAAGCGTGGGAAAATGAACTTCAGAGCGGATTATTGCCAAGACGACAAATCGGAGAGTAGGCGGTTGAGAGTAAATTAGAGGAAGTCACACCCGGGCTATCCAAAAATGCATATTGGGAAATGCTACAAGCAGGGCGCAAGGGGTTCCCCAAAGGAAGTAGGGGATTCCCAGAAAGTCTTCCAAGTAAAGATGGGTCGAAAGGACCAGTAATAATATGATTTACCAACAGGTAATAATTCATTGCCGGCACATCGATATCACAAAGAGAATTAATGTTATGACGATTTTAATAAAATAATGTGTGGTTGCATATCAGACAGGAGTGATAAAGGCATTCAACGAGCGTTTGGCTTATTTATTAGCAATAAGAGAAACTAGGAGTATCCAGTCGGATGGTGGTGAGTACGCATCTCAACAACTGCAGTGTAGTAAAGAAGACGTCCTCGTTGGTCGAGTGGTCAGTGCTATCAGGCGTCCTTGATGTCACAGCAGTCTTGGATTGAAGCCCGCCTGGAAATAGAATTAGGTGTATGATTAAAGCGTATCAGCATGCAAAGGATGGACCGAGGGAATTAGTTAATGAACAGGCAAGTTCGGCTGGTTAGTGAAAAGAACGCAATGTAGTACAGCAGCCAAGGAAGGATGACATGGAAGAGAGAGAAAACAAACACGCATGTGTACGAGACATCAGTTGTCAGTCGATGCAAGGCAAAACGTAGAAATTTTTCCATACGATGTCACAAGCTTAAATAGTTCTATCTGTCTATTCTACAGAAGAAAAAAATGCGTTAACGGGCATGACGAATTCTAGCTGCGTCGTAAACATCCAGGATTAACTTTGTATCTAGAGTTGTGGCCATTGCCTTCCACAGCAATGGAAGAATGTAGTGAGTGTATGTAGCAAAATGTAGCTCAGTAGGTCGTTGGAAGAAACACTTGGCAATATCATACAAAAAGAAGTTAAGAGTGTTGGAATGCATTAACGATCACAATGACTCGGACTGACCGAGAGGTTAGTGTGAGTGCTTCGTGTCCTCCGTTTCTCCTGAAAGCAGTCGTTCGGAGCCAACTTGACCACATATTGTATGTCTCGTCCTTATATGCGCACCAGCTCTTTTATAACTCGTATAACAATTCAATCAAGCACGAGACCCCAGGAGTGAATAGTATTTGGTCTGCTTCGCGTTGGAGCGGATTTCAGGACCTACACAGAAATGTGGATGTTTATAGGCAATTCTAGTACATAAACTACGATAATGAATCAATCTAATGCATAATGAGGGGAGAGGAGGGTAGCGACCACAGTCTTTAATTACAGGCTAGGTGACAAGACGATGATTTGGCATTGACACTCCATCACATACAAATAACGTACTAATGACAAATTCTGCATTTTCAACTATAATCTGACCCTCTCCGTTCACACTTGTGCAACGGACAGAGTCTCAATCGCAATCGAATCCACTCCCTTGACCAAAATACCACTGGTACGTGACACAGGCTAACGAGCGTCAATACTCATACACTGGAGAATACACAACACAGCGTTCGTACAAACTAGCACGCGAAACATCCAATGTTCCATAGTCGAGTTCCAAATCAGAGTTGCTAGAATGTACAAATACCTTTTTTCGAGTATTCTACTATAGGTACATTTAGCATTGCAATAGGTTTGTACGTTCCGACTCAGCTCGGATTCATCATTCTCTTGCACGCATTTTGTTTGCTTGTGTAGAATAGACAGAGTGAATTATTTAAGCTTGTGACATCGTATGGAAACATTTCTACGTTTTGCCGTGCATCGGTTTACACACGATTTCTAGAACACACACGTATTTGTTTTCTCTTTTCAATGTCACATCTTTGGCTGCTGTATTACATTGCGTTTTTTCTACTAACCAGCCAAACGTGCCTCTTCATTAACTAATACCCTCTGTCCATCCTTTGCATGCTGATACGCTTTAATCATACACCTATTCCAGGCGGGCTTCAATCCAAGACTGCTGTGACATCACGGACGCCTGATAGCACTGACCACTCGACCAACGAGGACGTCTTCTTTACTACACTGCAGCTGTTGATATGCGTACTCTACACCATCCGACTGGATACTCCTAGTCTCTCTCATTGCTAATAAATAAGTCAAACGCTCATTGAATGTCTGTAATTATCACCCCTGTCTGATATGCAACCACGCATTATTTTATAAAAATGGTCATAACATTAATTCTCGATGTGCCAACAATGAATTATTGTTACCTGTTGGTGAATCATCTTATTACTGGTCCTTTCGACCCATCTTTACTTGGAAGACTTTCTGGGAATCCCCTACTTCCTTTGGGGAATCCCTTGCGCCCTGCTTGTAGCATTTTCCAATATGCATTTTTGAATAGCCCGGGTGTGACTTCCTCTAATTTACTCTCAACCGCCTACTCTCCGATTTGTCGTCTTGGCAATAATCCGCTCTGAAGTTCATTTTCCCACGCTTTCGGCAGGCTGTAGCTCCGTAACGCCTCGGAATTTCCCCCCTGTTGTCTGGACTTTTTTTCTTTATTTTTCACTGTACTATCACCTCCCGAAGTTTGTCGATCCGTAACCTTACCACCCTGTATAAGAGTCAATGGAAAATTTTCGTTCCTTTTGGCTAATCATGATGCGAACTTTTCGTTGAAACCAAATTTACTCATTTTTTAATATTCATTCAAATCATTATTGGAATCATAAAAATATTAAAGTATTATTTTATGTTTATCCAAGTGCTTCAATGTTATTTTGTGTCAAAATATTTTACTTGTGTTATCTTTTGGTAAACCCAAAATTTTATGTAATTAAGGTTCTTTATTACAGTTTCTACAACTACAACTTTGGTTCCAATCTGTTACTTTCCTCACGCACGGGTAATGTTCTATGATTGTAGACTTCAATTTTATTCATTTCATTATTTTCTTAATTTTATGTGTAACAGTGTATTAAGTTGTAAGATATTTGATTTTAATTGAGTTGTCTTTAAGATTTGTTTCTCGACGTCTAATATGTAATGGATTATGATTAAACATTAAAATTATTCTCAGCTCCAAGGTAACAATTAAGTATATCAAATCAGAGTAACAAGACAGTGAAACCGTTCATACTCTCACGACCAATTCACTATGAAAAGAACTCTTTCCGACAACCATGTTTCGACCTTGGTCACAGCAAATAAGAATTGTCACATCTATTCGTCTTTCTCACAAGTGCCATGCGCCAATCTGAAAATCTATTAGTGATGTGTATATTAACACAAGAACGTTTTTAAGAAGTATTTTTAAATATTGTAAACAGTTTAACCTTGAAACAGTTGTATTTTATCCCGCATTAAAGTTCCCAGTGCTTCCTTCAATCAGAAAATGAACTTATATAAAAATACCTATAACGACTCTTTAGAAGCACTCGCAGATACGCTCTCGCAGACAGACATTCGCAGGCGCAAGTGACCAACAGCTTTAAGTATTCCGACAGCTTTAGCCAAATTTCTACGTAAAGATTCATCGAACAATTATCTTCAAAATTAAATCTATTTTGGACTTAGAAAAACTACAGAACTTTATATTTTGGTTTAAACACGCTTAAGCCACTTGTGCAGTAAACTGGCTTAAGCGAACTGCAATTAACTATAGGAACTATACGAACTTTGAATACGAAGTGCAATTCATTCGACATATCAACGCATCAGAAATCACCTCTAATTTCAATTCAGATTACGAAGACAAAAGTATTGGCACACTGCAGACTTTGCTTCACATTCTTTTTGGAATTCTAGAAAATCTTTCCGCAATTAGTCTACCTGCTCAGTTAGAGCGACAAATGATTGTTGGAAGCTAATATATTTGCCAGTATCTCGACTTTCTCTAGTATTTGATATGCATCTTTTGCCTTCTGTCTTCAGAATTCCCTTCACTGCAACGAACGGATTACACCTTTCACTATTAACATACCTGTCATTGCTAGCACACTATGCCCTCCATTCTATGCTGATTCTAACACGCCTGGTCCAAACACTCCAAATTATATCAATGCATCGTCAATGCCAGAACCTAGAAGCAGTTTACCCTGGTACCTTGGCAACACACGGGTCCAATGGAAATGTCCCATGCAAATAAAAAGATCCTGGACCTTTTCTGGTTCTGAAAGACAAATAGCAGAAGGGGCTGTGCTGAAAACTCCTACATCACAGCATACTGCCAGTGACGGTTGGTTTAATTGTTATCTCACACTTTGAAAGTTTGTTCGTGCATGCCTGAAAGTTGCACGTTCTGTGAGAGATTGTGGAATGGCAGGGAGGAAATTCACGCGCATCAGATGTACTGAAGCAGATGAGACGAGGGTATTAACCGCAGCCCAAATATGAGGCGTTGCAATGGACGTACTCAGACGCAAGAGCACGATCAACAACTCCCTCCTCTCAGCATTCAGAGGAGCAGTTTACATATCGAGTATTGTGGTTTGTTTGTTTTCAGGATGCAATAAAATATCTGGTGATAGAATAGGTCGCACTGTTGGTTTGAAGCAAGGAGGTAATTTTTGACATGGCAGTTTAGTTTGTAGAATACTGTTAGCTTGCTTTAGTTCCGTGGTAGTAACTGGTGGTTTACGAAGTGTCTTATTGACAGTCGCATCCTGGGATAGCACCAAGGTAGCATAGTGCGATCATTGATTTACAGACATTGATGATTTGTCTTCGTAATCTGAATTGTCCATGACACCTATGGTGTAGTCACTCTTTATGAACGTACTTAGTATGGGTGTCTCTCCAGTCTCACATGATGTGAGTGCATACGTTGCTAGTAGACCTCCAGAAGTCTAAGCTATGATAGCTACAGGAAGCTCCAATTCTGTTGAGTGCAGTGTTTTGGAATGTTGAAGATACTAGCAAAGAACATGATGAAAGTAACGGGGTATAGCAGTACTTTCCCACGATTTATTTCAAATCGGCACTGTTACAGAAACTATCCTCTTGGCCAAAGTTCACATCAATAAGCTGTTTTAAAAATTGTCGTGCTGCATCTTTTATAGTGTCGATATTTTTAAGTTTTGCAGCCAGTTTTGCCGTAGTTATTGAGGATTAAAACACTAAATTCGATTCATTCACTCTAATATTTGAAACAATAGTGATGGTTTCTTCATAGTGCGATATCAGTATAGTCGCTTTATATTACGGTTTTGAAAAGCACTAACCAACTCTTCGCCTTCTTCCACTGGTACTGAAGTTAATATGTCGCTCAAGGTACAAACGTCTTTTCTGCTAAGTAACTGATCCATAAATGGTAAGGCTTGAGAGAATAGGACACGTTTTATGTTGGTTATGACTGGTTTTAATCTTAACGAGATTTCGGGTCACAATATTTTATGCTGTATAATCGTAGACAGATTGTGTGGCAATACAAATAAGCCGCAAAGATGGCTTTCACAGAGCCTTCCATGTTATCTTCACGGAGTCTGCGATTCGGATATACACATCCTCCTGGTTTTACTTTGCTGCCATAATTATTGCAGCACACTAGTATATTCAAAACTTTTGAAATAACTTTTTCATTTTTGTTCGTAATGTGTCCACGGTAATAACTGGGGTCCTTGTGTGTAATTGGAAGAGTAAGTGAAGGGATGTTGCTACTGGTAGAATCCTTCTAAACATAGGAATATCTTGCCTCACGGACAGTTGAATTTTTCTCTTCTTGTTTCTTTCTTTCTTTTCTTAATTACCTTCAGTTTCCTGGTGTGTGTGTATAGATCTTGTAACATTTGTTGGTGTTGTGATAAACAAATGTTTCCAAATTAGTTGTTCCCACACCATCAATTTTAGATATGCTTCTGTGGCATTTGGTAACATCATCATTACGGATTTCTGCCGCCCGTTTCACACTTTCGCGTCCTTTCTGTGCACTACTTAATTATACATTGTCATCTTTTTGACATATAATACACAATCTTGAATTCAATATAGTCACATCCTCTATCGCCGAGGTAGACGGAACTATCTTTGCATGTGATTTAGTTATCCTGAATATCCATGTCAGTAACCACCGAAAAGAAAAGAAAAACCTAAGTTTTTTCAATATAGCGGCCAATTGTGACATTTCTAAGATATATTCATTACTTCGATATATACAGATATATAAGACATTAATAATATATATACAGCTCGAAAGGGCCATTTCCTTTCATTTGGCACCAGAATCAAGTTTATAATTTCGTTATATGATGAGATTTTCCCACTTCAAAATAATATAGTATTTTCGCTTTGACGCCATATTGAATTTAAAATTTGTCCGGGTTTCCATGTATCTATTTAAGATTTTTCAATCGCTTAGACATGTCTTACTTGGATCAGAAGAGAAACCTAATCCACCTCGAACTTCTTAGTGTCTTACGACCCGGGACTGGATTATAATAGGGAAACTTGTTTTTTCTGTAGCCGATGGCTAAAATTCAAGATGACGACCTGATTAGTGAACACCTCGGTGGTTTTGCAAAACTATACCGATACACCTATGAAGTAAACGCAAGTGAGAAAGTCCGTGGGCATTGAGTTACAAACGATACTCCTATTCAGAGACTGGATTATAGTACCAGGTGTTAGTTGTGGCTATCGAGAGACTGTAGCTCAGTTCGTAGAGCATTTGTTCGCATTCGGGATGTTTGGCCCGGACCGACTATTCGGGCTAAATTTTTTCCTGGATTTTCTTAGCATCGCCAGGTGAATTGCGGGATGCTACCTATACTCAAATTACCCTGGCCGCTACCTACCCCATCCCTTTCCCTGAAGCCTTCTATATGTGAGACAAAGCTGTCATATTTTGTACAGAAACCTTCAACTTTAATGTGTGCACTATCTATGTACAAAATGTGACAATGTTGTATCAGATTAATTTCGGGTTATTTACGTATAAAAGATTACCACGAACTTTTTACTCGTAAATATCCCTTGGCTTCTGGAGTCGATATATAATATTAAAAGTTATTTTTCATTTTGTATAATTTCTATTACACATTGATATTTGCATTGATTGATTTCTATAAACGAAAATGAAAGTTGCATATCCCGTATATTTTGTTTTCATAATAGATAGGAATATTTATAATAACTAAGGATTACAAGTATGTAGGAGTAATACAATAAAAATTATAATACATTTAAGATAATGCATACACTCGATAATTTTTAATGTCCTTATATATTTTCCTTTCACATTTACAATATAAAGGCTGAAACGTCTTGAGCATCATTCAAAACAAAGTGGCTCTTGAACAAAGTGAAATTATAGAAACAAATAGGAATTCTTCAGATTACAAAAAGAATAATAAATAAAATAAACTATCATCACATTCAACTTAATAGAGAAATAAAGTATCGTATCTGTCGAACAAAAATATATAATAAATTGAAAATTAAATTTAAAAAACACACGGATTCAATTGTAAAATTTTTCATTCAGTATTTTTATACACCCAAAACAGATTGCAGAAGCTGTTTTTATTACCTAATGATCCAAATAATGATTTAGACGTTGGACGATGGGAATAAGGTGACATTCCTTTGGAGTCCCTATTGACAATACTTGCGCTATCTGATGCTGGCAAAGTTCCCTCAAATTGTATTATAACAACGCATAAAAATACGCTATATGACGTTTGTGGAAAAACTAGAATGGAAATTCAACCCCATTCTATATTAGGAACAGGACTATCTGGTAATAAATTATCTATGGAACAATGTGCTGGTGAGCCACCATGCAAACAATACTGTGTGGTTGAATTACGACTTTAATCATATAAATGCTTGCCGGTCTCAATAAAACAATGACCTGTTGATCTAAGTGAGACTGTTTTATATATTGTTATCATTTCCTGGTGGAAAGTATTGTGCAATCAATGCTCAACCAATGAATTATTGTTTCCTGGTTGAAAACGGATCTATTCATTCTCATTTCGACCCCTCTTTACTTCAAACAATCTACGGAATTTTGAAATATGCATTTTCGGAGAGTGCGAATTTAGACTTTAACGGTATCAGCTCTACGTTTCGTGGTGTTAGAAATACCAAGCTCTAAAGTTCATTTCCCCACACTTTTGGCAGCCTGTAGCTCTGACAATGAGATTTTGAAAATTTGTCACAAGTATTTTCATCTTGTTTTGACGTGAGGAATCACCTCCAGAAATTCGTCGGTTTACTTTTAAAAATCCGCTGTATATTATATCAGCATCATTACAAGTATCAGTACTATTTTATCAGGGTTTTATTATCAGCTGTGAATAAAGCTTAACAAGAAAATTGTAAGGAGGAATGGTAAAACATTTTGAAATGTTTGTGAGCTCCTTTTCCTTGTAGAGGCATCCGAATTACAGTAAGAGATCATCAAGTGACACGAAACTATTTTCAAACCGAGCAAATGTCAGAGCAAATGTCAGACTATATTTGATAGGTAATTAGTTCGCCCCTATCGACTGCCTATCCTGACTAAGGTTTACCATGATTTTCGTGGGTCGCACCTGGAAAATGGTAGGATGCATCCTCGAATAAGCTCATGGCCAATTCCTTCCAAAAGCATTTTCTGAATTGTTATTGATATTACTTTTGTGTTGTCTCCACCGTAAAATGGCTTCTGTACTATGTTTGGATATCATTGAATAAAGAAACAAGGCTGCTTTCAAATGGTTGTTTCCTCCAATGGTTTAACACTGGTGTTTAAAAAAGTAGTTTGTTGGCGTTGTTGCAACAAATGAATTCTTGCCCTCTTGATGTGTAACATTTTATACTTTCGTCTTTCACAGAAATAATGAAAATGCTCTCCTAAAAACACTAAAATACTCAAGGCAAATCCAACAACCATTACAAAAAAGACTCCAGTAAAGTCATCTAATTGTAATTTATGTGCAACATTATCGTCCTTCACTTGTTTCTTTATTTTATGCACTAAAGCCTCTTCAGTCCACTTTTCAATCAAGCCACTTTCACGTGCATGAATAATAAGTTGATTCATCTTCAGCAGGAAAGGTGAAGATTTGTGAAGCACGAATCCAAGGTAGAAATTAGCTAACGGTTCTTGTGTGAAATGGATCGATTTACGTACTGAATGGCTTCTTGAGTTCGAAACATACTTAAGAAGTTTCTCTGCAGTAAAGAATATGGTATCACGAGATAAGGCAACTTGATCCATGATCGGCCCTACTTCACCTCTGTAGTCGAGAAATCTATTTTGTAAGCTCTGCAAGATAACGTTCGGAGATCCAAGTAACATGAATTTAGCAGAAGGAAAAGACGCTACACGGAGTCCAGAATCTAAAATATCCTTGAATGTGTCTATGTCCTTAAAATACTGAGGAGCAATGATGAAACTAAAATACGATCCTTCATAACCTGAGCTTAATACTAAACTAAATAGTAACCAAAACATTATCATGATTCTAGCAGAGCAATGGCGTGGCATTCCTGGCAAAGCTTCTCGAACAAACAATGATAAGAAGTTCATAAAAACTTTGACAGTACTCTGTTTCTTAGGGTGAAGGAACTGTGTAATTCTATAAACAGCAGTATAAACAACAAACGAGAGCACGATATACAACCATATTGTTAGCTTAAATGGTAAGAACAATATCATCCACTTTGGAATTGGCAAAGCTTTCGGTACAATGAAGACAACATCTTCATTTGACAACGGTTCAGTGTAAGTGACGGCGTCATATCGATACTTTGTAAGAAGTAGAGCGTTTCGGCTAATTATTGCTCGACCGTAGAGTATGTCTCCCACAATACCTTCCCACGTTCCGTTTGGCAGTTTGTGACCCATATTGGGATAGTTGTATTGTATACCGTGAACACATGAAAAGTTCATATTTTCTGCTAATAATTCCAACATTTTCCCAGAATAACCCATGTATTTTGTGACATTTTCAATTACTTCTATATTTACGTAAGGAAGCATGTTCGTTCCTGTTGTAGATATTGCATATCCATATAAGTTATTCAGTTTGTTGGTAAACATATGCTCTACGTAGTTAAGAATTTCGTTGCATTCTCCTTCGGGTTCTTTCACGTGTGGTATGTAATGAGGATCGTTATTATGGAAAGGATCGTAAGTCACGTATTTAAAGCCAGACACCAAGCGATTACCTTCACAATATTGGTCTACGAATATAAACACCACATTAAAAATTTTGAATTTCGAAAACTGAGCTAACATCTCGTTCAGCAGCGTGATGCTTGGGATTGTTTGTAGAAGAATAAGGAACTTAGCTCTGGCTGTAAAGTATGGCGAGGTGCCTAAGAGACTCAGTGAACTTAGAATAGATGTTTGATTGTTAAAAAACACTATAAACAATTCTGTTTCGTCCAGCACGAAACCTTCTGTAGTGTAACCTTTCCATAACAGATCTTCCACTTTTGCTTTCATTTCCAAGTTAATGACAGGAGATTGTTGTTCAGAATGGATATTCACAAGAACTTTGTCCATAGCTTCGGTATTCGTTTCCTTCTCAGATGCTACAACTGTGCGTCTGACGGACAGAAAATGCACGGAATATATATTCTTGATAAGCGTTGTCAAAAGGGTTGGGTTTCTGCACGTTGTAGAATTCTCAATAAGTTCTTTCATGTTAAATGCTTCTGTGGATGTTTTACTAGAAACCGTGATAAGAAAAACAATTGTAAATGGTAGAATCCTGTAAAGAAAGGAGAAAATTATGAAAATTACAGATGCAACAAAGACAAAATTTGCGAATTCGATAGTTAAACTTTATTTTTTATTTTAAACCTAATCATATTACTATTTATATTACTAATATATTGTTTTAGAACAAGATACTTTATCATTTTTCACTATAACGCTAGGCTCCACATAATATGCAAGCTACACTAGCTGCTAAAGTTCTTCAGGCGATTTCCGAGAGTTGAGGAAAAGTTTCACAGCGAGTCACTTTCGGTCAGACGAAAAATACAGCATTAGCTCTATTCACTCTCATACGAATTTTCCGATTAAGGCATCCCCCACCTGGTGTCCCTGTGGGAGAAGTGTACTGCCAATGACGAAGGGTACTGACAAGTAAGCCTATTATTTTATTTTTAATTACTTTCATTTGACTGTCTTGCTATATATTATGTGCGAGAGTTATATACGAGCTCGTATTATGTATGAGCTACACATCTTTGGATTTTAAAATTTGTCTGAAATGTCCAGCAGAACTCACTTTACATTAATACCAGAATTCAAGGTTAAACTTGGTCCACCTCAGTTAACGCCACGTTGAGCATTAAGGTTAATGTAATGTAAGGTTAATGATTTTACAAATTAAAGCCGAGAGAGTTGTAACTTTCAGGAAAGATAGTTCATAACCAATTCAAGAGTTCGATCAATGCCGATTTTTTGTTTTCGTTTTCCTTCATTGTTAAAATCACTTGATTGTTGTTGTGAATATTAAAACCTATAAGAATGAAGCTCTTTCAACAATGAAAATAATTAAATTAAAAATCCTCGTTGATCGAACTCTTGAATTAGTTATGAACTTTCTTCCTCTGAAAGTTAGAACTCTCTAGACTTGAATTTGTAAGGGCAGCTTTGAAATTTCGTGCATCGATAAAAATACATTAGACATATATGGAGGTAGTGCTGCCATCTTTTGTTGGAGATCATTGCTTTACATGCTTTCCCTTGCATCTACTAACCAGCTAAAGCATTAACTGAAGACAGAACAAATTACATTTTAACTAAAGTGAAATTCTGCAAGTACTGATTTAAAAATATAGTAAACTAATCGGAATAAACACACTGGACTAACTCTACTAATTTATCAGTATTAAAATGTTATTCTTATATTATGTAACTAAGTAAATGTAAATATAATTGAATATATATATATATATATATATATATATATATATATTAGTCAATCTGTACAAATACCTGGACATGTGTAATGTAATGAAGCATTTTAAAACTTAATTTAGATATTGAAACATATCCTACATAGTTGCATAAACTAATGTTGATTTTTCAGGCTATTCAAGAACACGGTTAATTTTACAGTTATAATACAGAAATGTTTTCATTAGGATCCTTTTAAAAAGAGAATTGCCTATTATTTGCAGAATGGACTTTTGTCATGGTAAAAATGAACATTTACGAATCGAAAATAGTAAATTTCCACAATGCTAAAATCAATTCTATTTACCGAAGAAATTGTCAAGAAGGAAAAGAAACATTACATTAAAGATAAAATATTGAAAGTAAGATTTATATCACACTTAATTGAAGTCTGGTTCAGGTAAACACACTACAACTATCATTAAGTCTCTAGTATGTATCATAGAACAACAATATTCGCACTTTAAATATTGAATTAGTCTTGCTACAAGGAGATGATTCATATGTTCACTTCATCGACTGAACAAATGTTGTCATTTTTGGAGTTGTTCTGCAATTTCTGTTGTTTTGACATCTGTAAGATGTATATTAGTATTGCACTGGAACTAATTACCACCACTATATGGTACAATAGCACAAACCGCGTTATGTAAACTGAGGACGATTACCAGCGCCCACTATATATACAAGGTAAAAAGTGTTGGTTGTCACAGTTGGGAAATTTTCTAAACAATTCAGGGCTGGGTTGCAAGAAAATACTTAAGTGTGAAAGCTGGCTTAAGTCAAACATTTAAGACAAAAATGTAAAATCACCGTTGTAAGAATGATCTTAAGTCTAAAAGTGTCTCACACTTAAGTGCAAGAATTTAAGACAGGTATCTGACACACTTAAGTTAAATTTAAGCTGAGTAAGGTACCTTATTGACCACTTTAAAGGCAGAAAATAAAAAAAAGAAAGCATTTGCACACCATTTCTTGATGCAATAAGTAATAAAATAATCTGCATTGCATGTTTCAATAAATTTAAGCACGTGAAACAAGTTATAAATGATAGTAAGCATTATCTCTATTCGTGATAAACTTATTATTATTTTAAGCAACATCATTGCGTTGTGGCATCATGATGTAGTTGGTTTATGCACGCCTTCCTGAATTTTTTGTAATTTCAAGGATCATGGGTTCGAATCTCTCCCAGTGGAGATTATTTTTTACTTTCACGAAACGCAAAGGTAACTTGATTGTATTGGTTATAACTTAAATTTTAGCTTTTTACATGTTTTCCTCTCAGTATGATATATTAAAATTTGTTAATATTGCACATCACTGAAAACGCCTGCAAATGCCGCCTTTGGCATGCCTATGTAATGCACCTTATAATATTTCAAAATTTGATAGGTAAAAAATAAATAATAAATAAGAAGTTTTGAGTTAAGTTCAGAATTAGTGTGAAGAACGAAAAGTACAGTACAAGCCGGGTTCAACCAGGTATTTTAAAAATGCCAAAATTTTGCAAAACTCGATTCAGAAATATTAGACTCTTTAATTTTCTTCAGAAAATGTGTGATTGCTTGAATTATAATGTTTAAAGTATAATGATAATAATAGTATCTTATTAAATACTTTGTTTATACTGCAATTAGCAAATTACCAAGCGTGTTTGCAACACTAGAAAAAATAGTGAGTAAGAAATATTTTCCAGATTGATTTATCTCCGTTTATTGCAGCAATAACAGAAATGGTTTTAAAATATTATTACGAGATAACACCTTTCCGTATTCATAGCCTATCTACGGCCATGTAAATAAAAATAAAAAAGAAAGAAGTAGGCCTACATAAGTTGAATTTCTGAAATAACGATTTGTCATTTTCCTAACCTTAAATGTCATCCTAGTTATTGTAAAGAACGCTTAATATTTCAGTTAAAAAAACAAAGAAAAAACTGAAAATCTGCTGCTAATGAAGCAAAATAAAACTAAACAACAAAGAAGTTTACTGTATAAGTAAAGGCGACCCCGATGACATCGCAATGGAATGAATATAATTAAAAGAAAGGTACAGCAACAAATTTTCCATTATTAAAAGTATCGAAATGAACGTGAAGAAAATAAGGGATATCCAGGATGACAATAAAATCTGCGTGGTTATAAAAGAATATAGAAGTGCACAGACGTACGGAGATTATGATGTCACCAGATTGAAAACGACCTAGTAAATCGAGGTTCCTAAGCCCTAATCTGAAGTCAGTTTCTCTACCTGCTTCCGTTTAGGCGCTAGACTGCGTTAGTGATAAAACAAAAAAGGTTTTGGGGACGGGCGTTAGAAACTAATGAATTTTTCACAATGAGTAGTAGGGTCTATACTGTGTCGGATAAGCTTAGCTACTAAATTAGTAGTAAATTTAATAGTTTCAAAAACGGGAAAGGAACCGATGCATTAAAAACGTAGATTAATGCTACAATGGGATCGACGATAAATGGACAAACTTACGGCAGTATTTTTTTAAGTTAAGTGACTGTTCGTTCGTAACTGTTAATATATTTATACATTATTCACACTCACGTTAGTGAGTTAATAAAATAGATTTAAACAATATAATTTATGTGTTCAGTACTTTTGGTTTTATTCAAAAATTATTCTCCATTCGTAGTGGTCCTTGCCTTAATTCCATGCACCATCTCGGCTTTCATCTGCTGTGACTGAGTGAAACCAAAGGAAACATCAGTAAGGGTAGCTGGTGGGAGCAGAACGCGAATCTTGAGCAGGCAAATGTTGATCTATAATCCTTGACTTCGACACTAGAACTTAAGGACTGTGTTATGAAAATAAACTTTAGGAAGTTTATTTCAAGAAAAGGATTGGTGTGGTTAGACGGTTAGAGTCAGCCAGTGGTTTACCTAAAATTTTCAAATCGGTGGTGTAAGATTGAAACTTGACACACAGGATCATTCCTTTAATTTCTCCTAAAATGTATTGTGTGCTTCAAATACTATTCTTGACTCCATGTGGTGTGATCAAATGCTTGTAAATCAATATCAATACAGATTAAAAATATTTGCTATCTTACTCCTTCAGAATAAGTTCCTCCCTTTCATAGATTCTTTTAGCATTTTTGCGAAAATGTCATGAAATTCTGTCGCCAATTCAGAATGTCTTTAGCATTAAAAATGCAGAAAAAGAGCGCAAATTAAGATGGCGCGTGCATGAGAACACAGTTATGTAAAGGACTTATCCTGTGTCTCGACATACATGATAAAATACTTTTTAATCATTATTTCCATTTTACAAATTTAAGTCTAGTCACATGTCATGAAATATCATTTTACTTCCTATTTACACATTTAAATTTACACATTTATATATATATATATATATATATATATTTATATATATATATATATATATATATATATATATATGGAGCCAGGAAGATATTAGGTCCCTCCCTAGCTACGGCCAGACGAAATAATCAAGAACTATATAAATTTCAATATACTGTAGATATAAATAACCCACAGGGACCCCCGGAATATCCGAATCCCCTCCCGAAGTACTGATTTTTTAAAGGTAAAATTAGTGTAATTTTAGGAAATGTATATTGATTTTACACAAATTTCACACCCAGACAGACATGGACCCTTCTCCCCAAAAGGTGCTGGACTCCCCAGAAATCAACTTTTAAATACGTGGCAGCTTACCCAATTGAGAAAGAAAAGTGCAGAACTAAAATATATTTGACAACAACGGTTGAGTGGCAAACTTGTACAAATAAAAATAATTATTAAAAATCATGTGTCTTATTTCAAACATGTTCTGATCAGACTGTAGATAATTTTTCATTTAATTCAAAGCTCTTTGATTTAGTTTTTGCCCGTTAACAAGTGGACGGGTACATGACAATTCTGCATGAAACTATAAAGGAAGTATCAATTAAATGCATATTCGACCTACTTCTTGTAATTTATACATGCGTTTACCGAAGCCATGGTACATAGATACACACTCTTCTACTTTAGTAGCAACGTTAGCTGTTTTTCTGTACATGGACACGGATTTAATTCCCACCGGGGCCAATTGAATGAGTGGTTCGGATTCCACTTTGTGAAACAAACCAGCCGGACGTAAAATGATAAAAATTGTAGATCCCGTCCTTAGAAGCTCACCAGCTCGTTAAGAACGTTAAAAACAATTCTATTCAATTAGTTGTTTTTCACTTAATTTTATTCTTTTTCTCGATATTTTGCAGAATAGTTTTGATTTTAGCAGAGTTCAGATTATACGCATTATTCATTATCTCAGTTATTTCGTCCAACCGGCAAGAACAAAATGATTCGTATTGGGAATTTGAATAATTCCTTTTTTATATTCTTCCCACGAATTCAGCTTCTGAATTAACTCGCCAACAGCAACTCAACTATTAACTATCACTGAGCATGCGCAACGATCACATTTGGTCGGAATTGTATTGCAATGTTGTGAAACTTAATTAGCAGCGGTAAATACAAATTTGTCGAGTTTTACTTAAGTACGAAAAGTAGTACTTAAGTTATAGTATTGAACGCTTCGAGCAACAGACTTAAGTACACACTTGGCTGAGTGCAACTCTGTCCGATTTAAGTTAAACTCTTAAGTGTAGATTGAGATTTTTCTTGCAAACCAGCGCAGTGATTATTATAATCCAACTTGGGTAGTTAAATGATCAAAGCGATGATTTAACTACCCAAGTTGGATTATAATAAGAATCGAAGAAAGTACAAATTTTCATATAAATCTGAAGAATTTAGCTTGTGTTGATCAGTATTTATTTAAATCTCGTTGATAGAAATACAAAAAAGACAGCAAGACTTCTCAGCTGACCTGCATTCAATGCACACCCGCGCTTTATAGCTAACTTCCTCCAAATCCGTCAGTGTTGTCAGTCCTCAGTCACACCAGGCAAATACCGGAAATGTATCTTCAACTTAGGCCCTTGCCGATTCCTTCCCCCATCCTCTCCCCTATCACGGTCTGAGCCTTATATGTCTCAAGGCGACAAATAAAAATTCAAATTCATAAGTGAGAAGTTTCACGAACTTGTCTGAGATGCAGTTGCCGTCTACCGAGGAATTCTTTATGACCTCAGAAAAGTATGGATAATGGAACAATAAACTTATCGGTTGATTCGTTACTGCGAAATGAGCCGATTTTTTCTTACTGAATTTTTTAATAGAATATATTAATGGTAAATCTCTATATATCAGGTATCGGGGGCCTCAAGACTCCGAGAAATTTTAAATTTGGCAAAATATTGCAGAAGGTCCCAGGGCAAATAGGATATTTATCATAAATTCAATTATTCTTTGTACAAGTTGCTCAACGTTCTATAGTAAGATGTCGGCCATTTACTGGTCAGCATGTTTAGTATTACAAATTATTTGCCCAATGATCATCATAATTAACGGCGATTTAGATAATTTACAACAGAACCAAAACTTGCGCTGATGAAAAGACAATACTTTTAATAGTAATCTTATTTCGCTAGCTAACTAAATAATCAAATTTCCCAATACTCCAGGAATGTAAAGGTATATATCCTAACGTAATATGCAAGTACTAACGAAATTTATCAATATTTCGTTAAATCCATTATGTAAAGGAAACTACTTTCAGTGCATGTATATAAAACGCTAACTAACACTTTGTCAGGCAGGTATGAAGTTAAAGGACAAAGAACCATGCAAAAAAGTAGTCAGTATCATAAAAAGGTACGCATTTCTTTCTTGATTCGAGGAATTTTCTTTCCTTGTCGCTAGATGTCTCTGAACTCATTAGCTTATTTTGGTAAACTGAAGTTCTGTGATTGGTTCAGGATTACCTCTTAGCTTAGTATGGCCGTACGAACCAATCATAAGTCTGAATTTATCAGGATGTTCAAGAAAATAAGCAATTGAGTTTAGAGACATCTAGCGGCAAGGCAAGAAACTTGTTCGAAGCCAGAGAGAAATGCGTAGCTACTTATGAAAACAGTCTTCTCTGTGGTTAAAGGTACGCTTGAATCTGGCAATAACTACCAGAATAATGTATTCGAAACAAAGTAGAAAATTAAATTAGAAAAATATCGTAACATAGAATTGCACGATTTTACAGCAGAGGAAGTTGAAAATTGCTGACGTTTGAAAGTAGGTAATTGCAGTTTTGTTCCCATTAAGACAAGCACTAATAGTCGAAACAATCAGGATGATCAGGCATCAGTTTGTTAACACAGGACGACTTAAAGGCAGGAAACCTGCCTCGTTACGAATGAAATTATTTAAAATAACAGACAGTGAGAAGCCAAGTAATTTTACAAAATAAACTAAGAAATAAATAACAGTTTCGGTATTTAAACTATACCTCAGTCACACGAAATAAAGTTTCTTTTTGTGATGTAGGTATTACGTATTAGAATAGTGAAACTATTTTAAGTAAAGTTTATTACTTTGTAAAACTTTGTAAGCAACTAGGAAGTAAAAGGAAGAAATTAAAACAATGTACTTACATCTTTTCGATAAAACGTTATAATAAACTGTGTTATATATATTTTCTCTTCATGTCGCCTTTACCATATTTGTCATTAACAATATTTTTCATTACGAGATTCTATTATTCTTATGCTTCGTGAGGTCATCATGTTCAGTTTATTTTCTCCTCCTTTTGTTATTTTGTTAGCGATAATTTTAGTTCCAACACTTTCACTACAACATTAAACATTAACTGTTGACGACGGTTCGAGTCAGAGTTGCCTAAAGACCATAAACAAATTAAATTTCAAAATTAATTATGTTCACTTATAGATTGTAAAATGTTAAACACAAAGCGAACTGTTCGATTTGAGACAATGAAACTTCCATCTACTCCGTAAGTTCATTTGCCCTGAATGATTTCAATCAGTTTTATCGTGACATGCTTATGCGTGCGTTGCACATCACTTTACCAAATTAGGTTTAACTGTTTCGGCAATCTGTTATTTATATCTGTGAGAAGTTTTTGAAAGAAAACACTGAGAGAATTTATAAGCAATCATGCAAAACATTTGTGTTATATATTAGGGATTTGCTATAAAGGAATGTTTTTTTTGCTGGTAAAAGAAAAAAAAACGCTAGGCTCTTTGTGATTTAAATAATTAAGTTTCTTGAAACCAGTGGTGACACAAGCATTCAGTTGCATCTTATATTTTTTATTAAACAAACAAAAAATTGGGAATTAAGTAATTCGAAATTGCAAAAGAAATGCGATCAATGATTGCAGGGATTCTGCAAGGATCTTTAGTTTGGGGGTGTAAATTCGAAATTAGGAGTTTTGTACGGTTTCTATCGATTTTTGACCTTAAAAAAAATAAAGTTAGGGTATTCTCGAGGATTTGGGGGTGAAACCTACCACAAGGGGTGGCTGTGGGAATCCTTGAATGGTTGTCATTTATAGGTTTTACAACCAGACCACATGAAATTTTAGTACAGGTAAACCATATTCAGAGAGACATGAAAAACATAAACCAATCATAGAGCTTAATAACGTGCGTTTCCTCATTATGTCATAGCAAAAAGAAGTCGGGAATAAAGACATTAGTCAACCCTGTTCAAAATCGAGCAACCAAATCGCCAAGTGGCGGTGATCCACAAGGATGAATGGAAAGTGATTTTGCCTCCTTCCTCAAGTCGCCTTCGAAGTCGAGGACGTTACGATTCTCTTTGCTACCAATTCGTGTAGCTACGACCAAGTCGTCTCCTGTGCGACAGGGCTAAGGTAAGGAATTCCAGCTTTTTATTCCATCTCCTACGAACAGAACAGAGTGAATTACGTTGCAAAATATAGCTTTTTATTCCATCTCCTACGAACAGAACAGAGTGAATTACGTTGCAAAATATAGCGTTAAGACAATAATAAAAATAATTGCAATGTATTGGTTTTATTATAGACAAAACTAAAGTGTCTTTGTATAAAATCAAATGTTCTTTTAGGAACTATCCAAAAAGAATCAAAGTCATCGTTTCCACCTCCCTTAGACCATGATGAATCCGACGGTGTATGACTAATCACTGTCTGACTTGTAGTTACTGAGATCTTGTTGGGGGACAGATGGAGAATTCTAAGCCATTGTATAGGATCTGCCAGTTTTAGAGTCATATTGTAACCCGCTCAAATAAGTTTCAACTAGTTTTAATTCTGAATTTTATTTTTCAATTATTTATGTACTAGTTAGAAATTAAAGTACAATAAACAGGTAGTTGGGATCTACTCGGATACTGTTTTCGAGCGAAGCTGACGACAACGATATTTAGGGATTAAGTATGTCAATGAACTTCCAATTCTCATCATTATTCATCGATATTGAATACAGCCAGATGTGACCTCACCAAACATCCCAGTTTGTAGCAAGGAGACACGTTTATTCTCTGAAAGAAAACCTATATGTTACACCTGCATCTTTTACTCTGGGAAACATTATGATCCATCCTCACCGACAATCTATAGATAATCGCATATGATCTATATGTGTCATACCAATCACGTATTCTGAGTTATATTGCATGAAAATGTCAGACACCTGCATTCGATGTAAGCTATTATTGTCACCACCTTACGTCTGTTAACCGCCTGATCGAAGATAATCGATGTCATCTGATCACAGATATCCGCTCCTCATTCAATTTCACTTATTGAACGTGCCTAAAACGAATTTCCTCACTTCGCTCTTGTCCCGTCCTGTGAAACGCTTTTTCATGGCAAGATTCAACCTTCGTCGAAAATCCTAGATTCAATCCTTCAATCCTAGATTCAACCAAAGTTCGTCAACCAAAATTGCACAACCTACAATCCAAATGATTCAATCAATACTTACTATTAAACATTACTTTCTCGTGTATCTTCTTTCAAGTATTACTTGAGTCGCCGTTCAGTTAAAATCAATCAGTGCGGCCGTTGTTTCGCAGTTCCAAGTTCAGTTTTTAGTGCGAATTCAGACTATTATTTTTGCCACAATGAAAAGGGCTTCCTTTACGTTACAAAATATCCAGAATACTAAACGAAGACTGACCGTGCACTACAGGAAACGCCAGCCATGAAGCGGTTCTATACAAGATCCTACTCCTGCTGGATGACGTAACCTGAAAAACTCCTATGCAGCATCCTGGTACAATATAAAAGAACCGTCGCCACAAACGAGGGCCAAAAATAACTAAAATAAATAAATATCAGACTTTAATGAGAAGTCTCCTCAAAACAGACATCAATGTCGAAAAAGGCAAGGCAGGTAGTATCACAGACTACGCCCTACTTCGTACTTACAGTAGTAACACCACATCGCTTCTAATAAAATAGTGTGCATGGACAAAGCATCAAAGCCAAACCAAATAGTATAGCTGAATAAAACCAATCCATCAGGAAATAAAGATGAAATGAGTGCCCTTATTTCCCTGAGATTTAAATATCACCCATCGGTCAAATAGAACTGAACCTATATTATTTTAAGGGAAAAATTTAAACCTCAAGGAGAATTTAAATAAAATTGTATATCACTTTCCGCATTCTTACAGGTCAAGAACAATGCTCGTTGACAATGCAAAAACAGGAAAAAAGTAATTTCGCTAGCGCAATATTTATTCAAACTATAGCCCAGCACAATGAGTACATTAACCTTCGGAACCACAACGGTCGTCCCCAACTTTATAACTACTTTGGTTTCAGTGGTCATCAATACTCCTACCATCCTCACTCCTTACCAATCACTTCTCCTTATCTAAACCCACTTTTCTCTTACCTATATTAAATAAAAGAACGGAAACTAAATTAACCAGGTAGAATCTGAACCTACTACTCTGGCAATCGTGGGCCGGAAACTATCTACAACTCTATACGATTGTTTTACTTCAAGTTCCATTCAAAGGCAACTAAACCAAAAACTGCAATACCACTCCAAAGCCAACAACCTACCTCGTTCCTCCAGCAACAAGACCTAACATTCTTAATCCACCGAAACCTAAGTGGTTAAGTAAGGTTAAGAACTCTCACGGAAAGTTGCTAATCGAATCAGAACTGGATTATCCGATATATTAAATTGAAATAAGTTCAAAAGAAATTAACTTCACACACATTGAGAATAAATGCTAAGAGGGTAACTAAGCTTCATGTTCAGTTTTGAAGTATCCTAATTTTAATTATCAAACATTATAAAGGCACTTATATTGAACAAAGTGCTCTTAATCTACAAATAAGTTTTAAATTTTAAATATAATTTGTTCAGCACTGTTTACATTTCATATTCTGTTTATTCCAGTAACCAAACGTCCAAATGTAAAGATTTGAGTATCAAACTCTTTAACAACTACCTCAGTAAGCATGAAATCATGATAAACATAACGAAATCTATAAAACATACTTCATAAAAGGTTAGGTTGTTTTGTTCAGAAATCATACAATACTAAACAATTTAAATAATTTTCAGTCATCATAATTAAGTTAGATTATATTATAAATAGTTATTTAAACCTAGATTCAAATACTGTAGTAATTAAATTACAAATTATGATCGAAATATATATGTCCCTTTAATGATGTATTATAAGATATTCTCATTTTTAGGTTACATAATCATTTATGTCAAGCATGACTTCTCCCATACCAAAAAAAAATAATGGTAGTAGATAAGAAAAGAAAATATCAGTATTAATTAAGATTTCATAATTTTATACAAGTGTCCCAGTTACTTCAAAATTTACGTTCTAAATAGATTCCTAAACCAAAAGAAAGGGATAGAACTTTCTTAAATATTTAATGAATTTGTAACAAATTTCTACATTTTTGTATTATAATCTACTTAGCTAAGGTTGGAAAATTAACTAGGAAAACTACATGTAGAACCGAAAGATTGAGCCCGGCCTGAATTTTAACCTGCCATGGTAGTAGTAAATTCTACAGAGTTAGATAAGACATTCATGTTTTTTTTAAAATTGTTGATAAAATTTCGGTAAGAAAAAAATCATTCAAAAGTTTACACCTGCCAGACACCGAACCCACTAACCTGAAAAGTCACTTCCACTCCAAACATTCGGAAATGATTAAAAAAAAAACTTAATTTCTACCAATCTTCGAGTCTATTGTAGATCAGCTTCTTTTAAGGGCTTTCATAACTCAACATTTCACAGAAACTAGTCTAGTCCGGAAACTTGTAACTTATAGATACTGAAGAAATTTTCAATCTATTATAACCCCGTAAGTAGTAATTCACAATCCTATAAGAAGGGAAAAGGAAATCACTATTCCGTAATATTCTGATTTTACTGTTTAAAAATTAGAAAATCGTACTAATAAACGACTCAACAGCATTAAAAACGAAACTTAAATTGTTGATAGAATAAATAAAAAGGAAAATTTATTTGGAACTAAATCTTTACCTTGAGAACTTTTACTCTCGTAAGAAAATTAATACGCCTGAAAAAAATAAAATACAAACTAAAAGAAAAAGAAAACAAAGAACAAACGAATAAAAACATTGAGCTAAAAATTAAAAGAAAAACTGGAGTGATTGAAAGGCTGGTAAATTTGATGCAGCCAGCGTTTCAACAATAGTTCTGCTTTGGACAATTTAGGACTTAACGTATTTTCTTCAGGTAGTCGGAAGTGTGATTCAGTAGCAGCGAGTTTGGAACATTAGCCAATGAAGACCCCTTGGCCAGTCAGATGACCAACAAGTACTTAAAAACATCTCTATCAAATTGTGTCCACATCGTCGAACAATATTAGCTGTGATGGTAAATAGACTATGTGCGAAAAGTGTCTCCGCGTGATTCGATAATGATTATTGTTTCCCGGTTCGATTCCAGACGAATGCTACATCTTCAGATTCCACCAACTCTTCTGGATAGATGGTTGTCTTTCATCAGTTATATTTGGGTCAAGATTGCATCTAATTTGAGAATAATGCGTTCTCGGAGTTTCATTAACATATTGGTGAAATTACTTTGAAAGAGATAGAAATGCAGCAAGATATCACGTGTAGAATAAAGTATTCACTGATATACATACTAATATATTAAGACAGTCAATTAAATAGTGCACTCACAAAGAAAGAAAGATATAAAAAAGGAAAGAAAGACAATAAAAAATCAGAAGAAACTAAAGTTTTAATGGAAAAGAAGAGAAAAGGCGAAGAGAGAAATTAGCTTAATAAGGATTCAATATACAGAAAGGAATAAAATCGCACGGAGCCAAATATGTGAGAATGTACCAAAATGAAACGAAAATCTTGTTAGGAAAAAATCACGGAAATCAATAGTTTAAAGAAAACCAACGAGCAGCTCATGCTGTCGTAAATAATAATAAAGCGGTTAACAGATCTGATGAGACCGCATCCAGGAAGTACGAGGATACTGTAAAAAAATACCTACTTGCAAATCTCAGCAGATAATTGTAATATTCTTATGCAGAAAATCGATAGGGACAGCGAGACAGACAGACAGACACACACACAAGGCAGACAGACAGAGAGAGAGAGAGAGAGAGAAAGAAAGAAAGAAAGAAAGAAAGAAAGAAAGATGCATATATCCTTAAAAAGCCTTCTTCTTGCTTGATACCTTTGACAGTAACATTTAAATTAATTTAACATCAAGGCATCGGAGGTACATTATTTAGGAGGGTAATTTACAAATGATTTAGATTTGGTTTGAATAGGCCATTCAAACAAAAAAACATGTTTATCCTTTAAAGTCTGCTTGTTAATTTTAGTCCTCTATATGAACCTGAAACGTAATCGAACTGGTCAAAATGCTATCCAAATGTGATTGTTTAAATAGAAACAATTCATGTTTTCAGGGTACTCTTTCATAGGGAAGGGATTGCATGTGAAACTTGATTTTTTTGTGCAAGTATGATATATTGAAGGTATACAAAATATGAAGATTGATTATACTTCCTAAATTTTATATGAATTTTTGAAAATCCAAAAATTCCAATTCTATGCATATTGAATTGAATTTTTATGGCCTCAGGGCATCCAAGACTCAGGTCGAGTATGCATATTGAAGGTCAAATACCTCTGGTGGGACAAAATATAAAAATATATTTTTTAACAAGTTCTACATTGATGTCAATAGAAACTACGGTAGAAATTTCAACTTCGAGTTTGAAGGAGTTACAAATTTGTAAGCTGGGAATGAATAATGCTCGTGCGCACGATGCTGTTAATATTTTAGTCTTTATCTCTGGTGGGAGATCAGATAAAAATATTTTTTCACACCTTTTACACTTATGTCACGAGAAACTACGGTACAAAAATTTTAATGCTGATATTTTTGAAGGAAGTTTCAAATTTGTAATTGGGGAGTATAATCCTCGTGCACGCTTTCGTTTAATATTTGAGCTATTCATCTGCTTTTTGCAAAATAAAAACAAAAAATCTTGTTGCTACAAGTCAAATTGCATTCTTTAATTTAGACTGAAGTGATAAGTACGTATATGCTATCATATGCTATAAGTACGTGTATGATACATAATGTATCATATGTAATCTCTTTGTCCTTCACGATAAAAACTATAAATGCTTTAACTTGAATCACATGTTGCTGTGATTGTTGTAATAACAATATTTTTTAAAAAGCTTAAACTTTGCTATGCTTTAAAACTATAGATAGGCCGAGTTTGTCATTTCTTAAATACACCATGATTGCAGTGATCGCATAAAGTTACGGTAATAATTGGAAAGCTCAATACTCAATGATTACTAATTCGTAAACTTAAAGAATTAAACAAGGTGTATTACGTTCAAAACACTTTATTTGTAGATTCGCTATTATCTCCATTTCTAATACACATTTCGATAGCTTCACGGAACGAAGTTGCCTTCATTTTCATCAGTGTAAATTACGAACTGATTTGTTTTGACCAGTACATCGGTTGATAATGTTCATCTTAATATTAGTTCGATAAGATACAAACGTTTTTAATTTTTAATCGATTACATTCAATATTACAGATGACCCGATCTATGCGTGTCAATCGCATAGATAAATGCGGTAGTAACTAAGGAGTTGTTTATATTTCCCGGGTATAAACAAAAACATCATTCAACTAATAAGCAGCGTAGCTCAACCTTAATGTGAAAGTGTAAAGTACTCCCATAAGAATGCGCTACTTTTTAAGCAAGTTTCAATCGCACAATTTGAAGCAAAAATCCATTTTTAGCCGTGTGTGGTCAAATGGTATTTTAGTACTTGTTGTTTTGTTTTTACTTTTGTGTCGCTTTTAAATGGTTTTAGGTTTTGTTAATTGATAGCAAATGCCTTTTCAATGTTTACCAAGACGAAACACATAATTGGATGTTGTGTTCATGCTTTGATACAGTGCGTTAAGCTAAATGCGTATAATAATGAAATATAGTTACTTTCTTGGTGCAAACACCTGTAATTAGGATTGATCGTTTGGATTGCCTTTACTCAACAATATAAACAAAGTTTCTGTATCATTTCGTAATTTGGGATTCAAAGCATTTGATATAACTACAGTAAGATTGTATGAAAATGAAATTAGCAACAACTTATAGAAATCTCTTTCAGTTGCGTTTGCACATTAAAGAGCAATGTTTTCATGCGTTAAGCGTATAGTTTATTTGAGATAAGATATCCTGCATTATTGAACTCACAGGCTACTCGCGTAACTTTACAAAAAGCATTTTACTACTATTTACAGCATTGGCTGTATTTTACACTTAAACTAATAAGATATAATTCATTGTCGTAAAATGTTCATGATTTACCCTCACGACTTTCATCCTCTTTTTCTGAAGAAAAACAGAAGGTTATAACAAAAGGAAGATGAAACCAAATCACTAAAATGTTCATGGTTTTCTCTTAACACAAAGTTATCTAATACTCTTCAATCGAATACACGTTTTCCTTTTTCTGTTATCTGATTGATTAGATATTCGTCTTTCGGATCAATCAATCAGTAATGAAACTAGCCAATAATTGTTCACATAATATTCAGATGACAGGCTTCGTGCAGTTTTTTGTGTGAACTAGTGCACTGATTTGGTCTCTTTTTTAAAAAAATAATAAAAAAAACAATAAAAATTGTTACCGCCCATAAAATTCATTTTATCTTTTAAAAAATAAAAAGTACGTCCCTTTTTAATTTCACTTCCTCTTCCAGCACTTCAATCAAAGCAGAGAAATAAAACTGACTAGAGATTCGAGTGAGCAAACTCCATTTATGACTGAGATTTTAATCTGAAAACTAAGAATACCACTAGCGCCTCGAACCAAAGGAGGTCGAGAGAAACGTTTTTCAAAATTGAGCTCATTCCTTGATTTATTTGGTAACTAAAACTGACAGTTTCTTTTCATCTGGAAGACATATTTGATAAAATGTACTGATCAGAGTGAAGGAAAGTGTTTAGGGTTCTTGTCAATATTTAAACCCTGCCTCCCGATTCGTAGTCAGACGCGCTACCGGCTGAGCCATGGCGACAGCTAAGCGTGAGAAAATAGCGCTATTATGCGGAAGCAAGTGTATCTCGCTGTATAAATTATTGCGTGAGTATCTTGTGTTTTCCTAAATTTTACACTTTTACTAATAATAATCACGTATCTTTTATCAGTCAGCATGCTTTGGTTAAATCAATCCCTGTCAATAGCGAGTTATTATTATTATTATTATTATTATTATTATTATTATTATTATTATTATTAATAACAATAATAATAATAATAAGAAGAAGAAGAATTTAGGAAAATTAATTATATAAGACTGCTATTGAACTCAATGAGTAACCCATTAGTTATTCAAATTAATTTTCACTCCTATCTAGAATTTACTGGGTCAAGTACCTTAAGCACTCTGATCAGTACCTAGTACCTGTACATAGGTACAAATCAAGAGTACCTAACCCAACATTGTACCTTACATAGCCCAGCACAGAAGTTACAGAAGTTTGTACACAAATCTATCTGAAGTGAAAATATATTTCCAGACAAGAGAGGGTGTTCTTGTGGATAACTTACTTGACTTGACACTTGACAGAATCTCTTACTTTGTTAAATTGTTCATCCTCGAGAATTGTTTGATGTTTCCTTAGCCATATGAACATAATGAATACATAGGTAGGCAATACAGTTTTAAGTGGATTCCAATTTTCAAACAACTGAATTCCATTCAATATGACCAGATTGATCGTAGTTGAAACCGTGTCGTGTAGGTCATTATCGTGCTCTTGTCGTTCCAAAATTTTAGTCCCCGTAGCTCAGTGGTAGAGCGCTGACGTAGCATTCGAGAAGTAGTGGGAATTCCAGCCGTCGATCATCCTGACTGAGGGTTTTCCAGGGTTTTTCTTCAGTCACACCAGGCAAATGCCTGAATGGCACCTTCAACTTAGGCCTTAGCTAAGACTTTCCAATATCATTACCCCCTCTCCTATTGCGGTCTGAGTCTTACATGCCTAAAGGCTATAAATAAAAATTGGAAATTTCTACCAAAATTTCATGTCCAGTTCCCAGTGTACACAGCGTTCAAGAAATGACCAAAGAGAATGCATCTTTTCTACTTTTTATTTTTGAAAAATGTCTTATACTATTTCTGTTCTGTTTAATGCTGTAAATAAAAAAAGCCTTCGCTTTTTCTCTAAATTTCGTTTTTAGGTCAGTATTCTGTAATACAGCTAACGTCTAGTTAAGCTATTAATATTTTCAAAACAGCGCGGGCGAATCCACGGGATGGGGCTATATTGTGATATAATTTTAAATAATACTTCTCAGAGTCTTATTCCAACAGACACATTATAAGATACACAATATGTATATATGTTTGTTTACAGCAGTATTAAAATATTTTTGGGCCATTTTAGTAACTAATGACTTCTGCCCGTCTCGAGCCCACATTTGCTGTCAAGTCTCTAAAATCCACAAAGATCCATGCCCCAGCCGGGATTCGAGCCTGAGACCATCAAGTCATTGGCTTAGTGACCCAAAAAGCACGACTTCTAGGTCGTCTACAAGAGTATTCAGTATTTATCTACTTATTTATTAATAAGAACCTAGATGCAGCACTAATGAGTAATGACCATTTTATACTGAGTTGCCAAACAATGAAGGTAAATAATCAATACAAAATAAGATAAAAATAGCGTAATGGATTATGGATTTATACAACTCTTTAAATATGCACATAAAATATATTTGTTACATTGTCTTCGCTGGAGGTTTCTTACTAACTATACCAAATAACTTCAGTCTATATGTCCTTAGAACATTCCTTATATTTCTCAGGGAGACTATTTAGGAAGGATAGCAATGTGGCAGTGAATGCATAAATAATCGCATAATTTGCCTCGTAAGGCTGCAGGGAAAAGGCAATAGTAAATTGTGATGAATGTCTGAGGATTTTAACTTCAATCCTGCTGATTACATTGATTATCTGCTGTGTAAGGCAATGCATTTTTGCAGCCTTAGAAAAAGCGACATGTTCAAAATATCATAAAAAGCATGTTTTTATTGAATTCCTTCACAGAAAATAAACCTTTTTTTTACAACATTAATGCTGTTTAATATTTAGTTTTTTTAGGTTAATATAGATAGCACAATTTTCATTTATCTCGTGTCTTAGCTTGAGGTTTAAAAGTAATCCACATGAATAAGTTGAATCGAACATTATTTTAGCCCTTTCTTTAATGTTCATGTTTATGAATCTAGGAATGTGACTTAAAATATTCCAAAGATTTTAAAATAAGTCAACCAATATAATAAAGTTTTACGAAATTCTTGAAATAGAGGCTGTGACATGACTACGTATTTTTTATTTACGTCCACAGGAAGGAAGTAATCAAAAACAGTCAAACATGATACGGGATGCCACGAAATGTAATCATTAATTGAAATTATGCAGTTTCTTAAAAGTCGATGAAGGCATTCATTGAAATTCGCGCATAGTAAGACGTAGCACCATCTTGCTGGAACCAAAATGGTTCATTTAAAGCGAATACAAATGAAGGAAACGCATATACTGATATTGCGTCTTACTATAAAGCTTGCTTGCTATCTGGACTCCTAATTTTGTCTTTACACCCCATACTGAAAATCCTGGCAGAACTGACGGAATTGAAGTGAATAACATAACGAAAAAGAGCAGTGACCATGTTCAGTACATTGTTATGATCTTTGCTTACATGTTCTCGACATTCAGCATACTCTTAAGTAACTCAATGATTGAAATATTCACCGGTAGAACTTAGTTATGTAAACCAATAGTATTCAATTGTTTCTTTCGTTCACAATCTCAGATGAAATTTAGAAGTACACTGAGGTTTCTGTTTTATTTATGGCCATTAGGCATCCATGGCTAAGGCCGACTGAAATTGCTGATGTTCTCCTTTATATAGTCTATAGCTTATAATATACATGTAAAATGGTCAGTCCACTCAGCCTCAGAGGTTCAGTATAGCTATATGCGAAGAGTTCGTACTGGTAATGAGAACCCGTATAAATTTGGGTCTTGCTACTGATCATCATGTCTGTGGTTTCTTAGGATTTTCCTCAGTTCCATCAGGGGAACGCAAAGATCATACCTAAATTAAGATCGTAGTTCCCATTCTTATTTCCCCCAGAAGAGTGCTCCCCAAGTTCTCTCCAACTTGTGTTATGAAAGGGTAAAGCTATATCTGACTGTTCAACAATGGAAATTAACTTAAGAAATAAGTTAGTTAAATTCACACCACACAACCAACCACTTACAATTCTTGCAGTTTGTCATTACTTGATCCGGGCTCATGTTTTGATCAGCACTTTGGGAAGTAACCTGATTTGTTAAAGAAATTATATATATATATAACGTGATTTTTTCTTTTATTTCGAAGCAAAAGGAAATTGTTTTCAGGCGTTTCATACTTCATTCATAATATCCCGGATTAAGTCACCTGTTTACAAGTCTTATCACAATGAATCAATGAGGTACGATTCATTAGAAAATGGAGAATCTAATTACAAACCAGAAACTCTTGAAGTTAAAACAAATTAAAAACTAGTATTTTCCACATGCAATGTTTGTCTTAAAAGTTAGATTTATCTCACAAATTCCTATATATCTTGTGGCACATAATGTTACTATCGGAGACATTATTTGCTATTAAACTTGTCCTCAGATTATATAATCATCTACTTTAAAATGAAACTAGATCATTGCTCATTTAGTGCATCATATTGTGACACAAAGAGATTCTTATTAACCAGGAATTGTTCATGTTAAAAGTGACAACTCTTCCGTATAACCCAGTCTGGTCAGCTTGTCTTGTTAAGGCCTCTGGCAACAAAAAGCTTTTCTTAGATGAACAGATAACTATTTAAACATGTAAGAATGCATGAATTCCAATGATACCGAAGGAGGGGAGAATGACTATCGGCTGCCAGAACTTGTGGTGGTCCGAAATTGTAGCAGTAGCTATTAAGATATTAGGATATCAAGAACGAAATAAATAAATAAATAAACTAAAGATCTGCAAATGTTTATTTTTACAAAATTTTACTACAATATTGTCTATCTACTTTTTGAAATAAATAGAAAAAGATTGGTCTTGGATTCTACACTTAATCCCAGACAATTCACTGTCTGATCGAATAGCCCTTGTCTAACATAATCTCTCTGTATTTTAGTAAAGGGTTTATTTATTTTGAAATCGAACATCTATTTCTTCGTTCTTCATGTACCATTTTGTTAATTCTTCAGACTTCTTCCAAAAAACGAGAATCCTTCCTTTTTCGGATATCCTTGAAAACTCGATTCTTCCAATATCACGTTGCCTTTTTTGTTATTCTTTTTCATTTGTTCGGTTTTTCGGTTCAATAGATACGAATAATTAAATTTCCGAATAATTATTCAAATAATATTCAGATAAATAATTATCCGGACATTATTTGCAGTTCTAATATTAATAATGAACATAAAGAATAGAACACTATTATCCGGATATTACCACTATCTGCATTTTAGATGTTATGAGGATATAATCTGTCATCCCATTTTATATCCGGTATTCTCGTATGTAAAATCTGTATGAATAGATACCGGGATCAGTACCTTGTTTTTATCTGGTTTTTGTCCATCCCTAGTATATTCCCACCATTTAGGAGGAATATGTCTGGAATTTCCAGGTTGCTCCAGATACAAATATTGTCTGGTTATCCACGGAAATGTGAATGCCATCAACGTGAGGAAATGCGGATTTCCACCAAATGAATAATCCAGGAATATTAACAAATATCCAAGAATAATCATTGAATTATTTCTTGGTGAACAATTAAGTATTCCCTGTATATGACGGTAACTTCATGCAACATTCCACGCATACTATCATATTCTATTCCCTCTATCATAATCATAATCATCAGTCTTCTTCGGAAAGCGAAAGATCCTTCAAGTCAAGCTAAACCGTCTCCATTCATCCCGATCTTGCTCTTTACTTTCCATTTCAACAAACGATTTATCTCCTCTAATATTGTCAAGGAGTTGGTCTTTTCTCTCTTCCTCAGATTAAAATTACGTCTGGTATCAAAAATATTATGACGGTAATGAAAGAATTAAAGTTTTATTGGACTCAAGTTTTCCTACTAATTAACACGATCACTCTCCGTGCGATGGACACATTCCTTCGATGAATTCGATCCCGGTGGTGATACGTTTAACATATGGGTTCGTAAATCATTATGGTCCTTATGATGACATCTCCATCTAGTAGTGCCTTTACAAAAGACATATAGACCTTTCTTTTATTGTTCAACCTCAAGAGGTGCAACTTCGACATCATCTGACCTCGACATCAAGGCGTTACAGGTGGAACTGAATTTCATTTAAGGCCTTTATAGGCAACTTTTTTCTCAGGCTGAATGGATGATGATTAATGAATTAATGCATTGAGGAAATTGTAAGGAAATGGGAGAACCTCGAGAAAACTCCCTCACCCGTGCTACGTTCACTTAATCTGGACCACCCAAATATAAGTTATGAAAAGGCTATTCTTTAATACGATTACAGTTTTTTTAAATCTGTAACTTACTTTATCCCTGCTTATTTTCACTTTATTCCATTTATAGATCCGGTCAAACTGTAATTTTTCATTGTAACTCTTCTGAAATTTCATGTTATACATTTCAACATATTATGTGATCCTATTTTGTCACATGGGAAGCGTGTCTCAACGCTTTATGGACAGAGAGCATGAACCCAGTTCGGTTTGAATTTTGATAGCATAGTTTTGAATTTTATTTATGACCTTCAGGCATCTAAGACTCAGCCGAGATAGAGTGGGGAAAATGATGTGGGAAGATGTCGGACAGGACCTAAGTTAAATGTATCATCCGAGGATTTATTTGCCTAGCATGGCTGTGGAAAAACCTGGAAAACCTCAGTGATGATGGTCGGCCTCTCGGATTGAGCCCACGACTTCCTAAATGCTAAGTCAACGCTCTACCACTGAGCTACTTCCGCTCGGTTCTAGTTTGGTGTTCATTTGAAAGAAAAGGAAAGCAAACCCATTCTTTATAGCACTTTGCCGTGTCGTATTTTATGTGCAATATTTGCATGAGAAAACTTCTTGAGTTATTGGCCGGCCGGGTGGCCGAGCGGTCTGCGGCGGTAGACCATAGGCTCGAAGGTCCCGGGTTCGAGTCCCGGCAGGGGTATGGGTGTGGATATTAACAGCTAAAGACGAATCGTGACTGGCCGAAGTCCATAGTTACTAGCCTATCCCTTATAATAATCACGTTTACCAAAGTTTTGTTGAGTTATTGGTAGTTGTCACATGAATTGTGTGTGTGTGTGTTGGTGTATTTGTGTGTGGAATGGGTGTGGAGTGTGTGAGCTTTTGTTATTAGGTTAGGTTACTTTAGGTTAGTGCACTTCGTACTCAAAATTTCATTTGCAAAAGCGCTTCCATTCTCATTTTGTTGCAAATTAAGAACTATTTGAAAGGTGTTCTATAAGGCTCTATTGGATTCTAGCTACAGCAATTATATAGTAGAGATAAGGAATGTAATTGTTATTATAATCTATACTCTTTGTAAAAATTAATACAAGAATCCATATTCAAAACAAGTAGGTAAGTAATTACATTGGAGACTCTGTAATTTGAACGTGGTGAAGTCGAATTATTGGGTAATTCGAACAGAAGTTTCTATTGAAATTCCTTTAAAGTTTTATTCTCTGAAATTAATATTAAAGTCAGTGTTAAAAATTCATATGTAATTGGAATGTTTTATTAGGTCAATTCGAAAGCAAGGATTTGATTAGTTCAAAAGGCACGGAAATATTCATGTATTCCAAAGTCTGAAACATTTTCTCCAACGATTTTTGGTGATGGTCAGACCAAAGAGAAAAATGCAATGTCAACTGGTTTTCAGCTATCCATAGGCTGCTGTAAAAAAGAGAAAGTTATTGTTTGTTGATATACAACCTTCAACATCTTCTCAATAACGTGGAATTGTCCACCCGTTTTGTATGTAGATGTCTTTAAACCCCTCCTCCACTGGTAATAACAAAAAGTCTTCTTAGTTGCACTAAAGTTAAGGAAATAAATTAAATTAAAAGTTTTGTAAATAAAGAAACTAGAACCACAAACTCTTTAAAGTGAGTACATGTAGCTAATGTTTCACGTGTATGCTTTTCGTAGAAATTCAGAGCATTGTACTTATTTAAATGTGTCTCAATTTACTGGTAGCTTAGTTATTGTAAGAGGAATTGTTTCTTGCTTGCACTGTTAATACGGCCACGCAAAAATATCAGTAGTCAAGCTACGTTGAGCTCAAATGTCTTTTGCAATGCTGAATCAACGGGGCTGTCCAGCGGAAGGGGGAGGGGGAGGTGAATTCAAAATCTCCTCTAGGGAGAATTTGTTGCACTTATCTTTTATAAACATCACCTGAAACAAAGTAAACTTTTTCCCATTGTTGGTATGAATACTAACAACACATGAAGAGCTCATTTGAAAAGCGTCTTATTTAAATTGAAAAAAGAAAAAAAGAAAAAAGCTCAAGAAGCTGCTTATTATAGTCTGATCACAGGCGACTAAAACCCGGATCCTTGGAATTCTATTAACACTCCTTTTCTCTTGGGTGTAAGGCCAGGGACTTTTAACTGATGTGATGTACGTGTGATATTTTTCTGCGAGAATCGTTTGTGTAACATTTCTAACTTAAAGAACTGTTCGTCTCACAAGTAATTCTGAACCCCAAGCAGCTTACATGTGGTGCGGTTTGTAATTGCTTGTTATCCTTGTTAGCTAACTGTTTACTTTCATAACGATGTAGATTTCATATGACTCAGTCCGTCTGTCTTCTCATTAGCAATTATAGTGTTAATAGAAAAATGTTTTGTTTGGCATATTTGGTATGGATTTAGTTCTTTCTTCTCTTTTTAGTATATACAGTATGTAAGAATATCATGTTCTCTTGAAGTACCTGAGTTTGCAATCGATGCTTGGGTTGGTTGAAACTGGATTTCCATTGGCGAACTTTTTTTTTCAGAATTCTATAGAATCAGAATTTCTTTCCCTCGTCTTTGTAGTTAACATTTAAAAATAATTGAGGCGTCCATTTCCAAACGGGTCCTTGTCCAAAAAGTTTGAAATTGAGATATTTACATTGTTCAGTTCATTTTATGATTTTTTAAATAGTTTAGCAAAATCTTGTGGTTCAAAAACCTCTCCAAAATCATTTAATTATTGTAAGAAACTAAAAGTCATAATCATAATTAAGCATAAAACTTGTATATATGTTTATCTTTTCTAATGCCCCTTTGCAAGGAAGTCAAATATAGGTAAACTATTACTTCTCCAACTTTCTAAGATAGCCATTCGTAGCAGCCCATTTGACCTAGCTTTGTAAAATAAGAACTGTATAACAAGTGTTTTCGTCAATTTCCCAACATTTATGGCCCTTGAACATGGACCCATTAGAATTGGACGCCTTAATTATCTCAATATAATTGTTTTGTAATACATTCTTTTTTAAATGAAAATATTTCTTTGAAAAACTTTTTTTTATTACTTTCTTTCTTATTTGAAAGAAGCTATTTGTTCGTCTCCTAGAAATACTTGCTCGTATGTGTGATTTCATGGATTGAAAGATCAATGAACACCTCTTAGTTGTTGCTCAGTTGCTGTTGGTAATTCTTTGTATTAGTTATGTGTTTTTCTAGAGGTTTTTGGTTTGCTGTTTATATTATTTTTGGTTCCATTGTAAGATCATCACCGTAGGCGCGCAACTATTCTGTTAAACATTTATTTAATACAGTATTAATGTTTGTTTTGGACTTGGTTCCGTGTTAGTTAACTAGGCACTAGTAATATTAGAGTGAGTGTGTAATCTGCAGAAATGTCTGATAGCAGTTATTCTTTATTTGAATTGTTTTAACGCCCTAAACAAACTGATCAGCTTCTAAGAAGAGACCTACAAGTTTTGGTAAAGTGGACCCGCAGTGCACCGTACAATGGACCTGTTCATTCTGTAGTTTGTAGTTTCTGAGATTTAGTGTAACATCAACGTTAGTAGTCTCTGTTTATTCTCTTTTATGGGTATTGTAAAGTAATTTTGTCTCAGATTTGACCGGACGTGGCTTGGTTGGGGCGTTCGAAGACCTATTCTATGCTACTTATGTCCTATACAGAGTAGGCAAATGCCGGGATGGCATCTTCAACATAGGCCCTGGCCGACATTTTCCCGACTCCTTTCCCCTCCCCTATCCTGGCCTCAACTTCAGATGCCTAATGACCATAAAGAAAATTCAAAATTCAATTCCTATAAAGAGTAGTTTTATTAATTCTTAGTCATGGTCGCTATTTATTTTTTGTTTCATCTCGTTGCCTGACTTTAGGGGGTAAGGTTATCAGAACTTTCCCCACAATTGCTCTCTCGTCTCAAATGTATGTACGAGATGTAGGGTTGTTTGGAGCACTGACAGTTTCGAAAGTACAGAATAACACCGGGAATGCGAATTTTCGGATAATCCGAACACCACAGAATGGAAATGGATAGTGATTTTTTTTGTATCAAGGAAAAAATTCCAGCTGGTCAAATTCCAGTGAACTGCTAGAGAAAACAATCGTTGCAATAATGCTTACGTGATCGGCTGTTTTTAACCCGTTCCCCCTACTTACTCACACTCAAGGTCACTAATCTTGCACCTCTATCACACCCCTGCCGTATATACTAACTGACGCAGCTTCATACCTTCCTATTATAATAGGGTATATGATTATCTTTTACAGTTACTGCGTATTTTAATCGTTTTCCGGATAGTCTGAATTTTCTGGAATTCCAGCAGGGTTCACTCCCAATTAGTTAAGATTACCGGGGCTATACTGTAATGAATTTTAAAATTCATTTGGCCAAATTTCGCATTATTTTGTGCTACATACAGTAAGTGATCAATCTTCTATTGTCTTTGTCAACATTTTTAGTTTGCTGCCTAAGCGGTAGGCAGGCATATATCCAGAATTTGGTTTGGGGAGGGATCAATGGGCTTCTGGGGGCTCCAACGGGTATTTGGACGTGGAATATATATTAAATACAGATAATTACCCCCAAAGTTATAATATTTTTGTCTATAACTCTGAATTTTTGGGGATCCGGACTTATCCCCTAAATACGTCCCTGGCAGCAGGCCCTTTCAGGTAGGTTTTCACCCTCCATTTTTCTGTTTCTCTAAATGTCTATCAGGATAATCATGTTTTGACTGCACTACATAATTTATGTCAGAAGAAAGCTTTTCTTATACTATTTGTTTATTTACTTAGTACACTGCAAAAACTAGCTGTGTTAATTCAACATAATGCGGTGTCCCAGCGTGACTACCACTTTTGTATGTTAAATCAACACAACTCACGGTGTTGATTTCGGTACTGTGAAAAACAAGATACGGCTGAAGTGAGATTTGAACATGAGTTGCTAAGTTACAAATCGAGCGTCTTACCGAATTGGCTAAATTGACAGACAGAAAAGACACTAGATCCAAAAAATATATTGTAAACAACATTTGAATTAAACGACTACGCTATAGATTTAAACAGTGTTTGAGATCAAATATATGTTTCTGAACCCCCAAAACAAACTAAGTTACTTGCACGACTTATCCCATGGTCTAATCACTTCCTATTTGTCAATTGAGAACCAGAATTTCCATTCATTGAGAATATTCTATTTCTATGAAAGCAAACAAGATGGCGACAGCCAAACACTTGAGTTGCATTACTGCTTATCGTATCAACATGTCAAATGTTGCGCTTGCTTTCATAGAAATGGAAAATATTCTCAATGAATGGGGATTGTGATCCCTAATTGACCAATGGAAAAGTGATTAAATCATGGCATAAGTCGTGAGATTAACTTTGTTTGTGTTTGGGGTTCAGCAACATTTTTTATCCTTTATATTGTTTCAATCTAGTGCTCTTTCTGTCTGATGATTTAACAAAGTTGTAAGACGCTCGACTTCTAACTGAGCAACCCATGTTCAAATCTAGCTGCAGCCATTTTTTTTTCTCCCAGTACCGAAATCAACACGGGTTTTGTGTTGATTTAACACACAAAAGTGGTACTCACCCTGGGACACCGCATTGTGTTGAATTAACACAGCTATTTTTTCTGTGTAGGAGAAAATCCTGGGGAGATAAAAGATGCTTTATTTATTTTCATATGGAAACTATCACATTTATTATTACAGGAAATTTGCCTCTAATAATAAGGGAGTTCCTCTGGTGCTGTTAATGTTTGATCACAACAGGATTCGACTGAACGTTCCCAGAGTTTTTGCTGGGATGGTTGAGCTTTTTATTATTTAGAAATTATGGTTATGTTTCTCTATTGCATACTTAGTGAAAAGATAATTCTTCAATGTTTAATTTTCAGACTTCATTTTGTTAGGTACTGATGGAATTAACTTCAGCAGAGGTAGAGAGGTGAGCTTTAAAAATAAACAGTAATTATCTTGAAATTACTCGCCCCCTTCCCCCAATGAGCTCAAATTCCTCTTCGGGTGAAAGTGTCTGAATTCATCACTGGTCTGTTGTCAATCGGCTGATTTGGAAGGAGACATGACCACAACCTCGTTTCACGTTTGTCAATTTTAATGTATTTATTTGGTTCTGGAATTTCTCAGTACAACGTAGCACGTATTATGTTGTTATGGCCCATGTGAAAGCGTCTTGTGTCTTGTTAAACAACATTCTCTTAAATTACTATGTGAAGTACAGATTAAGGATGAGATTTTCATACCGACTTTCGGTAAGCTTCTTTGTACCGATAATTATTATCGATTTAACGCAAAAGGTGAAATGCCAAATACGGAATACCGAACAATATTGAAACACCGAAATTCTGATCGATACTGAAAATGAATTCCGAATGTTACCGTAAAACGGAATGATATCGAGCGATGTCGAAGTACTCAGGGAGGTATATATTTAGGGGGATCCGGAACGCCAAAAATTCCGGTGTGTAAAATTATGTACCTGGTTATCTATACTTAAGGCTCATTTCATACGCAGACCTACGTTGGAGTTGGACCGCTCCCAAGAGCCATAGACTCTTTCTGAGATGAATTCTATATGCGTAACTGGCAGTACTGAATGGCACCGAACGATATCGAAATACCAAAGCTGAAAAATAGTTAACAATTCGGAATAACAAATGAAACGTGACTGCTGTGAAAAGGTAAAATGAATTTTATGGGCGGCAGCTGTACTAAAACTTACTCCCTTTTCGAGTTGCTAGAAATTGTAAGCGTTGAATTTCGAATTGATTTATATGGAAAACGATTTTATGTCACGGAAGTTTTGCCTGAAAACCTCGTATAATAATTGTACTGTATGTCTTACTTTGGAAAAAAAAGAAAGAAAAAACTTGATACAGTGATTGCTTTACTTGTACTTCATTGCAGCTCTCAGTCAATGATCTTTTCCTTCGTATTGAAGTTGAACTCTTTATTATAAAATTTTCTAATTTTCATTTTAATTCGGACAGTAAGGAGCTTTATTGGATATAACGAATCGGGTATATGGGAACTGATTTTTGTTTTTTCGTGTGATACTTCCGCCAGACCCTTATGTAGGTGGTGTCATCTCCGAATCCTCGAGAAAACCCCAATCTGAAAATTTTTACGGTCAAAAATATATAGAACCCCTTCTAAACTCCACTTACATCATTCCAATTTTGATTTTACACCCCCTAAACTTAAAATCCTGGCGGAATCTCTGCTACAGAAGCATCGGTTATTCTCAGTATAACTAAAAAAAATGCTATTTCAATACTGTGCAAAATTTTCTGAAACATTCCTGGAAATAGCTAGACATCCTATCTGCCTGGAAATTTCCAATAACTTGAATAATAAAAAACAAACATCATTAATTATTTTAGGATACTGGAAATAAAAGAAAATAGAAAATAGATTTGAACAAAGGTCTTCCAGTTATTTTGTTCGGCACACCGTTTGTCTTTGCAGACTTCAAAGTGTGATAATTAACCTGTAATTGTAAGTCAAGCGGCAGCTACTTTTATAGCGTGTCCCAAGTAATGGTGTTTGATTCTGAACATCGTGCAACAAACAAGCACACAGTTGAAGACAATAACTTCATATAATGTAGACAGTTGCAAAAAATGGCAACAGCGCCGGACGTCAAAATGAAGTAAAAATGAACAGAACTATACGCGTGTGACGCCAAATGGATGGTAGTATTGAACGTATATTCGTGTGCGCCAAAATGATAATAATTGGAACGGAAGTCAAATTGATAAGAAACTAAACAAAAAAATATTGTTCATTTTATTGGAGCATATTCGTTGATTTCCTAAAGTACTGCACTGATAACCATTATATACTCTTAACAGAATGCAGTTAAGTCCCATTGCTGTGGAGAAAAATTAACTTCAAAACGGATGCCAAATGTTCGTGTTTTGAAAGGACGCCAAATTGATAGAATGATCTATATATATATATATATATATATATATATATATATATATATATATATAAATATTGCCCCGCCTTGGGAAAATTCCTGGCGACGTTCTTGCTTTACAGACGTCCGCTTTAGAGAGGTTTTTACTTAAAAACATTATCAAGCTGTCAGTGTTGATCTTCGTATTTTGACATACTTTTCTTCCATAATATTTAATTCTGATCTAAAGGGAATATAAAATTGTCAGCTATTGGACGTTTCACTGCAACAACAACTACAATAATAATAATAATAATAAAATAATTATTATTCTTATTCTTATAAGCGTGTCTTTGAACTTCCATGGCGCAAAAAAAACTACATAAGCTGTTATTGTTTCTTTCCTTTTTCCTGGATTTTTGTTATTTCAGATATAAGTGGCCACTAATCTGTCTATCAGTCATTGAATAAAGAATTTAGCGTAAACCATGGTTTAAACAAGACACAGGACGAAGTTGGCTATTTCCAAAGATTAACTCTAAACGTAATAATTGAAGTTTTCTGTCTTTAGATGATAAGATGGAGTAGGAGAAACGTGCTGGGTTTTACATTACTAAAGTAAACCAACATAGTTTCAAACCGTGTTCAAGCCAAAGTTTTTTTTACAAAGCGATCCTGAGGAATCTAATCATAACTTCGCATACAAAACGGAGAATCCTTCAGACTGTGGAATGAAACACCTGAATCACTATAGAGAGGAAGACGATTTACGAATGTTGGTTGGAAAAGTCCTAATAAAGCCTCTGGGGGTTACCAGGAAAGTTAAGAATACGTCATTGATCTCAAATATCCACTTTTTCATGTTATTATTCTTAGAAAGAAACTCTATAAGATTCGTTAAGCACGTTTTGGATAAAGTCATCTGGGGAGTATTTCTATAGTGCTGGAATTCGAATTGGAAAACCTCATTTCGATTCCATACCAGCTAGTTTCTTTTTCGCATAAACTAATGTATTCAAACATATATTCATCTCCGGGTTGCAGAACTTACGAAGCATCACTGGTCAGAATCCGAGCAGAAAGTATGTGTGTTCTTTAGGATAATAATAATGTGGTTTCATGTTTTTCATTGGTCTTTGTCTCTTCCTCCCTTTTTTATGTATTATTATCGTGTCTTCGCTGCGTCTTTCTCTTCTTTTTCTTCTCTCATTATTCATGATTTTCTCTTACTTTACACACACTCTTTCTTTTTGTGCTTGTTTCAGAGCCAAATCCGGGTCAGGTTCGTTGACCTGGTGATAGGGCCTGACCCAAATATAAGTGGCCCGGTAGCCGGATTGACCTGGTCTGGAAAATCGATTTAAATGGGAATTTCGGCGTCGTAGTTTTCGTGTTGTCGGGATAACATCTCCGGTCCGGTAACAACTAAAAGAAAATTTTTCAAATGCAATGCAATAATCAAAATCTGTCCTTCATCCTGCGGATGATTAGATCTAAATCAAATCATCGGGTCAGAATGGGTTCGAATCTTCAACCCGATGATACAGTTTAAAACTTGACCAGAATCCCTCGATAGCCGCCGCTGACCCATTTCATCTCTGTCGTGTTCATTTCATCTGTGCGAATTGTTATAACCGCTAGTTCATTAGTCTTATAATTATTAGATCTTTATATTCGCAACAGATGGAATTTAGAGTTACGTGTTCTGAACAGATCATTTTTAAGATATCAGTAGAAAATTGTCTCCTTTTTTTGGGGCTATTTCAAGCTAAGAATTGTTTTTATATTAGTTTGGCACAAAATTCGTTTCAATCATATAATTTATCAACTATTACATGTGAGTGTGTGTGTTTTACGAGTTTGAAAGTGGAACATGTAAGATTTACTATGCCTATAAGGAACATGCTAATTTTGCTTTTGAACATTTGTAACTTTTAATTTTGATACAGTTTGGATATGTAATCTTGGCTCTTTCTGATTGAAATTAAGCAGAAAAATTGAATCGGCAGTTTGAAGAGGGCAATAAACGCCAAAAATGTGAAAATCTACTTTATGCCGGATTTGATATCTGGAAGGGGTGGCGCATCTATACAATACACAAAGAAAGTAAAAAAAACACGTGTAAAACCTTCAAAAATAGGTGCTAAATAGAGATGGGCAAAACTAGCGTAACAGCTATTTTTCACTGCTTCATGGGATAAATTGCTATGACTGCTACAACCGATGAAAAACAGCAGTTACTGGCTTAGCTGCTATTTTTCTCCAAAGCTTGTTAATGGTAAAACACATTGTTTAATGTTTTCTAAACAAACAGAACTGCTGGGAGAACGGAACAAAATGGCAGAGACTTGTCAGCAGAGAGGACAACCATGATGTGTGAACGCTACGTAATTAATAGCGTCTGTTACTAGTGTACGGAATTGATATAAAGAGCTCTCACAAAGCAGTGGTTGGTAGTTGGCCACTTGGAGTAATGGATATGGCGTCGGAATTGTAATACAGTGGTCCCGGATTCGATACCAGTTCACCGCAAGTTTTTATTTTTAAAATGGTTTATATTTTATTTATATTTTAAATAGGTTATTTTCAAATGTTATTGTGTAATTTGTTTTATAACTTTATTTGCATTTAACGTTTTTTGTAATATTTTACGTTTATTCTGATTCTGTAGTCCAATTCAGATTTAATAAAATGGTAAAAAAAATGGGTAAGGCATTGGACTTGGGATTCAGTGGTCTCGGGTTCGGTACTCCTTCACCTAAAGTTTTTTTTAAGAGAAACTTCTTTTCATTTTGTAGTTTCGAAGCAAAGCTCTGTCTTGGTCTCGTTATTATACTTTTTTTCTTCCTTTGAGGCAGTGAAAATAGTACGCACATTAAATAGTTTATAAAATTCACATAATTTAGAAAAAAATGAACCAGCAATTTGAAGAAGTGAACAAATGCTAAAAAATCGAAATTAGTTTTTAATTAAAGACACACCTCAAGTTATACCCGCTTATCATAAGGTAGAAGAAAAGAACGATAGCTAGTTATAGAATGATTCATCTGGCCTTGGAAATATTAGTCAGTTTGAAGAAGGGAACAACTATTTTCGAAGATTCAGTCTGACTCAAACACGATTCAGTCGCATGTGCAATAAAAGAGAACACCATACCTGACTTTACCAAACTTCTACGTTCCCTTGGTCAGTAATTGTATTAAATTTCCTAATGCGTTAATATAATAATAAATCACAGCCATATTCAATCCACTACTGGATGAGGCCTCTCCCCGAAGGGAGGAGTTGGTCTACTGCTCCCACGCTGACCA
>JAGDQP010001632.1:97554-111728 GCA_022664845.1 Lepisma saccharinum
CCCTTTCGGTAGGCCTACAGGCTGAGGTAGATCTCGAAGGTTTTTTTATTTTCAAAAATTCAAATTTGCGTCTTATACGAGAGCTATCCAGAAACAATTTATTGATTTGTAGATTATTCATCAAGAGCTGTTCAACAATACTCCACAAGACGTATATATATATATATATATACTAGCTTTATTTATCTGGGAGCGCTGTCCCCAAACCCCCGTAGGGGGTTTGCCCCCAACTTCAGTGCTTTTGAGAGGATGCGCATCCTCTATCTTAACTAAAATCTACCTGCAGCACTACACCACAACGGAGTCCATCTGCACCCACAAACGGGGGGCTGCGCCCCCAAATGGGAGGTTTTCCCTATTTATTGTAACCTACTCTTGGTCATACTCCATAGAAAATTTCGTTTCTCTACCTTCAATGATTGGGAAATTCGGTTTTTGGGGCGGTCATTTTGGATCCAAATTGACGACTTTTTGAACGTTTTCTTATATTGTCGTGATCTACTTGTGATGGTACATATTTAAGTAAAATTTCATTTATCCAGCTTAAGCGGTGTGCAAACATGGAATTTTGGCGGGCATTTTGGATCCAAGATGGCGACTATTCCCAAATGTTAGAATATTTCCCTAAACTACTCATCATACTGCACCATTGTGCCAAATTTCGCATCTCTAGCTCAAACGGTGCCGAAATGGATTTTTAAGTCCGCCATTTTGGATCCAAGGTGGCGTCTTGGGATACATCATGTAATATTTTAGTAACATACAAGAGATAATGTACCTTGTTACCAAATTTGATATTTCTAGCTGCAGCCGTTAAGGCTGTGTATTCTATACAACAATGGGTTCGGCGGCCATTTTGGATACAATATGGCGACTTTTTCACCATTTCGTAATATTTTTTGAACTACTAGTGACAATACACCTTTGTGCCAAATTTCGTATCTCTGTCTCAATAGATATGGAAAATAGGTTTCTTGCTTCCGCCATTTTGGATCCAAGATGACGTCTTTGAACTCATTAGGTAACATTTTCGTAATCAAACAGTGATGTTGTTCCTTTATGCCAAATTTTATTTCAATAGCCCCAGCGGTTTAGGCTGTGTATTCTATACAACAATGGGTTCGGTGGCCATTTTCTATCCCAGATGGCGACCGATTTTGCTCATTAACGAACTAAACCGAGCTATTAAGCCTAGATACAACATATAAAAATTTGGTTCAAATTTGAATAGCGTTAGGTTTCCTTTTGGTGTTTGAAATGCTACAAAAATAGTTATGAAAGAAACAACGGAAAGACATAGGTTTCTTCCAGGGATTTGAACATAGATAAGAAAATGGGAGGAAACGGGAGAACCCCGAGAAAAATGTTTTGGACCCTCGTGAGTCGATTAAGGGAGGTTTGATCCAAATTATCTTCTTTTGCTTACGGAAATTTCACCTTCGAAATGTACCTAAAAATACCGTACCTGACTTATCTAACCTCCACATGCGTTTGTTCATTAATCTTATTAAATTTCCTAATGCGTTTATATATATAAAGAGAAACTTTATTTTCATTAAGAAAAAAAAACTGCACCAGGTTTCGATCCAGGGTTATTTGCATTAGCTTTCGAACATGCTATCAACGCGCTAAATGGCCAACTGGATGCAGTTGTTTGGAAGTACTATTTACTGTTAAGGAGTAATGCGCATGCGCGAGGATGGCTCAGCTCTTCCTGTCACTAGTCGCAAGTTATTATACTAATTCAGCATGAAACAATTACGCGTCCCCCCACTCACCGCTTTCTACTTTCCTTGATTAAATCGTGTTACGCGTTCTTTTCCACCAGTAAATCCAAGCTCCGATAATTACATAGAATAGTTTTACAACAGTTATGGTAGGAACTAAACTACCTTCGTCCATATCTCTACTGCACACGTAACATGATACAGATAATTAGTATATTCTAAAATATTGTTTTAAACTTCTTTTTCACAGACGGGAATAACTAACTCACATTTAGATACGTTTTCATACACTGATATTTCTAACTGCTATTGTTAACAGATATTTACATATAGCAACTATTACTATCACTGATGCGGAATAAAAAGCAGTTTTGCACATTTGTAGGGCGAAATTTCTGTCAGTGGATAGACGGAAAAAAAAATGAATTGATTACTTAGGCCCCCTACTTGTAACTTTCGAGTTCATTGTGCATACATTTCTTGTAAATAACATTGATTTGAAGGTTTCTCTTTCGTTTTTCTTCATTTTCTGGTCGATGTTTCCATACTTACGTCTCAGCACTTAAAAATGAGCAGACGTTTTTCCATACGTTTGAAGAAGGAAACAAATCCACCAACTTTTTTTAACTCTACAGGAAAAAATACAGTACTGGTAAACTGTCTGAGCAGTACGAAAATTTCAGAAGACCGTTTTGAATATTCAGTAGCAATATTGTTTCCTTTCAATAAATAATAAACATATTATACAGTTTTTGTTAATTTCCCACAAAACAGCTTTTTGGATTTGTTGCCTTCTTCAAACGTACGATTCAATTATCATGCATTCATTTTCTTTTAATGTTCAATTTGCATTAGTAGTCTGAAGTGGGAGGTATGGCCTACGGTATCTACGGGTTTGTTACAATCAGTGATTCCGCGAGACCCCTGTCCCTGTGGAGGGGGGTTCATAACAAAATCCTCGAGACTACCCAAACTTTAATATTTTTTCGGTCAAAAGTTGATAGAAACCGTACAGAACTCTACGTACACCCTCCCAATTTTGACTTAACACCCTCAAAATCTAAAAATAATGATGGAATCGCTGATTATAATGTATCCCAAACCAGGACGTTCAATGAGCACCACCGATTTCCCAACCAAGCCATACGCAAACAAAGCATGTGTGTTACACTTTGACATTATCCTAGATGTGTCTCAAAACTCTACAGTTCCACTTCCACTGGAAATCATGAGTATTTAATTTGACCATCAAGTTTAGTCTCCATTTTGAAAGTGACTTAATGAATGTTTCAAACACCAGTCTATATATTCGAATAGTCCTGAAAAATATATAAATCCAAAAGTCACTTCTATCTGCTGTTGGATTTGTGGGAACTGAACTTTATAACGTTACGTTCTTTTTTACTACGTTTAAATTCCATATTTTTATCTGTACTCTATCTTCTTCTTCCTCTTCTCTTCCCTTTTCTTTCTCTCATTTCTCTGGCTCTATCTAACAGACATCCATTGGTTTCAAGTTTTTATTGTGCGTGTTTAAATTTCTCCCTCCATCAATTTATATCTATTGATTCGTCTCGCTTTTTATTCTTTCGTTTTATCGATACTAATACATGTCCATTTTGAAAAAAAATGTGCTCGTGATGTTTGCTGATTTTAGTGTGAGAGAGACGACGGAAGGAGAAAGAGGGGGTCTGTTTACCAGACACGATTATGGGATAAGAAGGTGCCATTTGGATGGCCTAGCTGCAGGAAGGTCGCTGTCGCAATTTTTTTGATGCGAAGTGTATCAGAACTAAAGCCCTACCCACTAACATCCACTCAGGCACGATGTTTGGCAGTGGGGTTCGAACCCACATGCTTTTCCTTCCCAAAGCTCAATGCTGCACTGAAATTCGCAGCACTAAGATATTCATAATAGGGGTTTGGCACTATTGGATCACGAAACATGAGATAGCATGGTCATAGTGATATTTCCAGGAGTTCTTTAATATTTATGATAGGAGTTGGAGAGCTCTTAACTTTAAATAGTGTAAAATATTATCTTACCTACTAAATTTCACTTGATAATTTTTTAGAGTTGCAAACACAATTTTCCGCAAAGTTTCAAAGGAACTAGGAAATTATCACATTCTTTTGTAAATATAACGTAAAGACTGTTGATATGTTACTTGACCCATATTATCATATAAGGAACTTTTTGTTTTTGCCACTAGAGCACGATAAAGTGGGACAGCATGCAATCCTTGGCCACAATGGTACGTTGTCCCTTAAATTAAAAAAAAAATCCTGGAAATCAATTGGCTACAAAATTAATGGAATGGGAAGTTTCCTTTGGCTCACCCTGTATTTATATAAGATTCGGATTTGACAGGGATTAGATCAATTAATTAATACATTAATTTCATCAATAACTTTAATCTAACATTTAAATTATCTTTAGTGCAACAATTTATATAAAAGTGAATGAGAAATGCATAGCTTCAACACATATGTATGAAGTGTTTTTACCCTCCAGGCGTTCTGAACAAAATTTCGAAAACTTTTAAGTCCTGTAATTCGTGTACCGCATAATTTCGAAACGTAGTACTACAGGAGTGTTCATTTGAACACAACATCAATGTACTGTGAAAGTTTCATGCTGATTTTCGTGTCCCACCGGAGATAGTTTCCTTGTAAGTAAGAAAATGAGTTAACAACTACACGTGTTGGAAAGCATGGACGACAAACGAAGTTACTAGCACATAAGACTAATCTTTATCTTACTCATAGATATTAGTAATTAGAGATTAGAAAGCATAATCTGAAGACAACTTCCTAAGAACAGATTATACTCAGCATGTAGTGCGGAACGTTGTGCAACTGTAAGTGATGCACTAAAATACTAAATACCAAGCTGTGAAAATAATGATAAGTTAACCGATATTCTAGGGTTTCTGTATAAGCATAATTAAAATAAAGTCTGAGAAAGGAATAAGAAGAGAAGATAATATTGTAGTTTAGGAAATAGTGAACTGTTTTGCACTTACCGATTTTGGTGCGTAATTCGTGCGATTACACACCGTGTATTAAGTTCATATTAATTTATAGAGTTCAAAGATTGTAGAAATGTTGTATTAAATAATTATTCGCCAATACCCAAGTCTAATTGCATGATATAAATAAGTCTTTGATGCATTTTGTTGATCGAGATTGTTTATATGCCTTGAATGAGTAATTAACACGACTATTGAATGCTACGATTACTTCAATAAAGGCACATTATGGGCACCATTGAATACGTATATGAGTATTTATTCTGTATATGTCCTTCACCGTATCAGTGCATATAGGTAAGAATATAACCTATATTAAGCTTAGTAAAGTAAATATATGTTCTTTCTATAATTTTTTATTACTTTGAGTGTTGAGTTTCAATCTACTGATAATGTTATTTAAAATGAAAGTTGAAAAAATCACGATTTAAAAAAAAATGTTGATTTTTTTATATTTAATCCGATATTTTATTTAAATAAAATATTTTCATTAAAATACCAAGCGACACTGAAAAACCTAGTTTTGATTTTCTTTTAAAATACATTAGTAAGTATAAACTAAAGTAAAATTCACAAATAAATTGTGCTCGCTACGGAAGATAGCCATGGAAAATACGCAATTACAACATCTTGTAAAAATTTTGAAAATGAAGGAAGATATGGCCTTACTTACTTATGGTATATTTTATAAAAGATACTTCTACGTTACTTTCGTCGATTCACGATAAATGAAATTGTATCAGAAGGATAAACATGTGATTCGAAAAAGAAACAATTTTAAATGTTTCTTCGTATCACCTTTCCTTCTAAAATTATGTCTCTGTCTTCCTTTCTTCCTAAACAATTGCAAATTTTATAATCGCAATCGCCCCTTTCTTCCAGGCTACATTTCCCTAATAAAATATTCTAGAATTTAAGTTTACTCAGATAAATTTCACTTCATTTCACGTAATTTTCAGCCCTCAAAACTGTACTATCAACTTGGGAACATGTGACAATATTCCATAAAGTATGAGAACTATTTTGGAGCTGCGTCGCTCAGTTTTAGAGTGCTCACCTCTGAACTGTGCTTCCACCCCCCGACCCTTTTCGATCCCGGCTTGTGCCATGTGGCCTTTGTGGTCAACAGAAACCGTGCGCATAGGTTTTCTCAGGTTTATCTCGTTTCCTCCCACTTTCTATTCCACCAATTGTTCCATCCAAATCCATTTAGGTTGATCCAAAGTTCCCTTCTGTAAAATTTATTTAAATGAGAGCTATTTAATGTAGTCAAATCAATATGGCATACGAAGCGTTGCATTTTCATCCTTCAGCATACACATAGGTAAACTTTATACTTATATTGAGTATAAAATTGCTTTTGAGCAATTTGTGAAGAGACTAAATGAATTGATACAATATAAATACACAAATTAGATAATGCTACGAAACAACAATTTCGGATTTATAAACAAAAACTTGATTTTCTGTTTTCTTTGTGTGCGTTTTCATATGCGCTACAAAATAAACATATTTATAATACAAATTGTAAACTATAATGTGAATTGGGGTCCTACGTTCTCTTCTAAAATTTCGCCAATTAAAATGAACCAATCAAATAGTTTGTTAAACTTCTAGGCCGATCACTTTGGTTTTGGTTTTGGTTTTGGTTTACACCATAATACCCTATCGTCACAGAAGAACTAAAAGAAAAACACAGAATGATTAAAAATACTGCACTTGATTTCTAGTTTTTAAAAGAAATACATATTTTTATTTAAATCATTGTTGTTGTTTTTTTTTTTAAATATCTGATTTAAATCACTTTCATTTAAATCAATCAACCTTGATTAAATTCCCTATCACAGCGGAATCGACTAAATATTTTTTTCTTGACAAGTATATTTGGATCATTTTTTATACGTATTTCTAATACTTAAGAAAACCAACTTCTACATTGACTTCTATCTTGTTCCTCGACTTAAACATAGAGTTATAAAACCTCCACTAGAGTCAGCATTGGCGCTGCAATCGCGGCACCACTTGAAAGTTGGGCGAGAGTGTGTTTGTTTGGCAGAACAACACGTATTGCTAGTTGTTATGCTTTGGTCTTTGGCATTTTCTGATATAGTTCTTCGTAGTTGAGAAGGGCCGGTCTGCTATGCAGCTTATAGCTATACTGAGAGATTTAAGAAAGGAAGCAATGTATCGTTTCACAAATAAATGCTCATAATTTAATATTACGTGAAAAAATCATTATGTTTCGTGCAGTTTATATCTGTGCTATTAATACAAAAGAACATCTTTGAATAGAATTATTTGATGTAACATTGTGTTAGACCGATAGATATAAAACTGTCCCTCAATGCCAAAGGGAAGACAAATATCCATAAAACTAAGTATTCTTACGTTCAGGAAAATTGGATCGTTTTTATTTAGGCCTATTGGATATAAAGTAGTTATATTTGTGTAGAAAAAATGATAATTATATCTGTCTATTTAAAATATTATTAAGCCTATAATGTACTGTTGAATTTTATTTACGGGCTTCAGGCACCTAAGACTCACGATGGGATAGGGGAGGGGAAAGGATTCGATAAGATGTCGACCAGGGCGTATGTTGAAGGTGCCATCCTGGCACGTGCCTGGTGTGACTGAGGAAAAGCCTCAGTCAGGATGATCGACCGCTGGGATCCAACCTACAACCTCCCGAATGCTACGCCACCACTCTACCGCTGAGCTACGGCGACACGGAAAGTAATGTGCTATTGAAAAGATTTGTTAGATTACGGAATTAACAACTATGATGATGATGATGTGTGTTCTGCCCGAAGGCTAGGTGAACACATGGGGATTTGCCATTGCCTTCCATAGCATGAAGATGACGTCCTTAGAATAGGACCTACAGTTTAAAGTGGGTTCCGAACCACTTGTGTTTCCCCCGGTAATCAAACTAGGGACACCTTGATCACACAATTAAGAACAATAGAAACCTAAATTTAACATAATAAAAAAAACTAGATAAGAAATACATCTTATCGGTCAGTCTGGTCGACAATAGGAAGACTCGTGAATTCTATATACCTAAAGTCGGACACAATAATATACTTAATAGGCTATTCGTATTGTTTATGATATAAAGTTAGAACATTTGAAATGCTAGAAGAAACAATGTTGTTTTTAAATATTTTTAAGACAGACGTTTACCATAAACATAAAGATACACTACTTCATTCTCAGATAACATTTCCGGCATGTTCTAAGCTAATCACGCAAGCCTTTTCTTTTCTTCAGTTTTCTATATAACGTCACTTTCCATAGCTCGTAGAACTTAAATATCAAGTTAAAGCTGTCCGAAAAATAGAGATAGATTTTATACACATTGTTTCAAAATGGCATACGTCTTGGTTCAATGATATTTATGTGAAAACTGCCGACTACTAGTGTATGTCCGACGACTGGTGCCCTTATCCTATTTTAAATTTTATAATTATTCTTTGTAAATCTATGCAAGTAAACCATTAGTTGTATACAATTACAGTATCAGCAATTTGTGTGTATAATATTCATGTCACTTCCGATGTATCCCTAATGTTGTATAATATTTTAAAATATATGCCTAATGTTTTTTTTAAAAATAAGTTATGTGGCTTTAAGTATAAAAATTATATTGTTTTATTTAAATACTATATGAAATAAAAACCTGATAGCACCTTCAAAATAGGCCCTGGCCTACACCTTCCCGAATTCTTTTATCTCCCCTAGATGCCTAAAGGTCATAAATAAAATTAAAAAAAAAAATGTTTCAGAATCAAAACCATAGTTATCAAGAACGTTTGATATAAGTGATTTTTATATTAAATTATACCTTATATTGATCAATTTAATAAGGAATTGTTTGCATCTTACGTATTGAACTTCACTAAGGTGAAATCTACTGCGAATTTGTTTGTTTTCTTTCATAGAAAAATATCGTGCGTAGTAAATGCAATACCAGGCAGCGTACGGTCGCTGTTTTATGCCAAACAAACACGAAAACAGTTGAACGTTCAACTTGCGCCGGCTGGGAGTTAAAATCCACGTAGACGGTTGCGCCACCACTGCCTCTAGTGGAGGTTTTATAACTCTATGGACATAAAAGTACAGGCAAGCAGCTCTAAAAGGGCATATAGATTCAAGGATAAAATTGCTGGATAAAGTTTATTAAGCTTATACCTTCCTTCAGAATTAATTTCACAGTTTCAATTCGCACAGCAAATATAATGGGGAACTTCATGCAATTATTATACATAATCAAGGGCACCAGAATACTCGTACATGGTGCGCAGGTAGTAACGCATTGTCTTTTGCTCGCACGCTTGGAGAGGTATTAGAAAGTCTCGTTAGATAGCGTCAGTGTATACAGAAACTATAACACACTGTAATTATATATCAGAAGGAGAGACGGTCAATTGTACAACTTATTTTCGATTCATAATTTTTGTAATAAAATCTCATGACCCAAGTGTTATGTGACAAAGCACTAAGATGCAATTCTTCGCCATTGCCGAGAAAATCGGCTTTCAAATATTCGGCGTAGGTCATATTACTATTTTATTTTTAAATGTTTATACTTACATGCAAACATACTGAAGGGACAGAAAAGAATTATATATTTTTTTTTCTTCCGTCATGATTAGAATGGCAAAATATGTGCATATGCAAATTTTGGTCACTCGAGAGCAATTACACTGGGAGATATCGATGATATAAAAGTCAATTGTTTAAATTGTTATTAACGTCCTAAGCGAGCTGGTAAGCTACGAAGGACGAGACCTACAGATTAACGTTGCCTCCGAAGCACTTGTGTCCCCACCTGGAATCAAAGCCGGGATCCCTTGAATACAAGGCAGCGAACGTTTCCAGTCGCCCAACGGGAACATCATATATAAAAGTCAAATTCTGCCTGTGGAAATTGATCAAAAAGTGCGGAAATATCTTTATGTTCTTAAAGTGGTGAAAGGAATGGAAGCCAAATACACAGTAATGGGTACTGCGTGGAAAGCGCTACCTGCTGGAGGGTATGTTCTTCATGGCCACCATGTTGAATCTCGATTGATTTTCTTAAATGGGAAGGGAGTCGTATAATATGTCATTCTGGGCTAGAATTTAACGAGAAATACGTTTGTAAAGTATTTGTTTTTCTAAATGAATTATTGCAAGATAAAAGAACATGTGGCACTAGTTTGGGGTGTTGATGCAATAGCCTGAAAGCACCGATTTCGTTTTCAAATAAAGGAAGAAATAAAATCAAAATTAAAACTAATCATTATCGATAGGACACTATACCCACGAACAATTTGTATGTATTTGGGTTTTATTTCCTTTGTTATTTCAAAACGATATGGGCGTTTTCAGACTTATGCATCAATACCCCAAAAGAGAGCCACATGCTCTTTTCTCTCACAATAATACATTTAAGGCAAAACTGACTTCAAAGACTTATTTCTCGTTAAATTATATCCAAGAATGACATATTACACGACCCCCTTTAAATTTAACAAAATCAATCAAGATTCAATATGGCGGTCTTCAAGATGGCGGCCATGAAGAACATATCCTCCAGCATGTAGCACTTGCCACCCAGTACCCATTACTGTGTATTGGCTTCCATTTTTTTTTCACCAATTTAAGAACATATGGGTGTTTTCGCAATTTTGATCGCTTTCCACAGACATTTGACTTTATATAATTTATATTTCCCAATATAATTGCTCTTGAGTGACGAAAATTTGCATATGCACATACTTTGACATTCTAATCATGACGGAAGAAAAAAATGTATAATTCTTTTCTGCCCCTTCAGTATGTTTGCTTGTAAGTATAAACATTTAAAACAAAACTCAAAATGACCTCGGCCGAATATTTAAATGCAGATTTTCTCGGCAACGGCGAGGAAGTGCATCTTAGTGCTTGCCAAATTAACACTCAGGTCATAAGCTTTTATTATAACAATTATGAATCGGAAAAATGTTGTACAATTTACCGACTCTGCTTGTCAGAATGGTACTATACAAATAACATTGTGCTTATATGTCAGACCGATGTTTTTCTATTTGTTGTTGTTATTGTTGTTCCAAGAAAAGTAATTTGTTTTTATCTTACCCGTTTTAATATTCTGTAAACAAGTATTCAATACGAATGCTAATTCATTTGACAATATTTTTTTAAAATTAAAACCATTTAATTTTTCTTTGATACATTGTAATGTTATGTATACGATATTTACAAAGAGTATCTAATTTCTTTTGACATTGTATTTTTCAGACAAAATTAAATTATTTTCCTTTTGATGCGTATAATATTCTTTACATATACATATACAACAACTTTGGTCCATTTCATATGCACACAAACCCAGATTTGTCGTGTGAGTGCGTTGGTCATTCGACAAAACCTGCAATAGCGAGGTAAGTGATTTATGATTTAAAGCAACTATATCAAAATCAGCAATATATTCAAGCTGTAGGCTATCTGTAGCACCATTCATATAAATAATGACAACATTTTAGAATGCTTTTGCTCAAAACTTGTTTTCTTGATTTACCTTATTATTGCAGAATTGTCTAAACCTGTGTCAGTATAAGAAAAAAATAATATTTTTTTTTTAAAAACATACTTTTCTTAAACAATTCGTACTAAAAAGTAAAAAAAATAATATTGTTTATGCATGACTAAAAAGAAAAGCATGGGGCGTGCTCTCATATACAATCATTTTATAAATTCTTCAATTAGTGCGCCCCAAGCTTTTCTTTTAGTCATGCATAAGCAACATTAATTTGTACTGTTTAGTACGAATTGTTTAAGAAAAGTATGTCTTTAGAAATACTTTTTATTATTTTTTCAAGTAATTTTGGTGCTCGGATACTTTTTATCAAACTAATGTTTTGTGGCACGAATTCTAAAGTGTTCTGCAACTAGTCAAACCCAACATCGTTGCAGGCGAGTATGTATTTTAGGATAAAAGAGTCCATATTTAAAGAAATATTAAAATGTGCTTTTAAAATATATAAATATATGAATTGAAAGTAACCATGGAATATTCTATTGTCACCCGACTTACATCGATGCGCAAAATTATGTCATTGTATGACTTCGGGAAATGAGTTAAATTAACGTTTCAAAATTTGAGAACACCACGAACCATTGTGAACTAAAGAAAAGAATGTAAAAGTGACATCATAACTCCAAAAATTAGCTAAGAAAAAGTGAGCTCATTGCTCCAAAAGTTTGTTGCGTGAAGTCCATTTCACCCTTCTAAATAATTCAGTAATGAATAGTGACCAGTAAACTTTCAGTTCATATATTATGGTACCTCGGGGTAATTTGTATCAATAGATTGCTATATCGAACATAATGAAAAGGGACAAATAAATACCATCATGCTTTGCAGAATTAATCCACAATATTCATTCTAACGATTGGAATAATGGCAGGGTGCAAATCTTGAGGAGCATGATGGTATTATTGACTTCTTGTTTTCTTCTGATCGATATAGCTTCTTGAAAAAGATAACCACGGATTACTTATTACTTGCTCAAACTCTCTGTATGTGAGATGCTTTTTCATATCTTGTATCAAAATCAGCCTACGATTCGCTCTCAGAAAAAAGAGACAAGAACATTATTTACAGTAAAAAAATTCTATGTTGGTAATACCACATTTGCTCTTCCTCTCACTATCTTCAGATGCACTCAAGTAACTTCTGATACCTATTGTTTATAGCGCAGACTATCTGGTTACTCCTGCAGCCAGTTCGTGCAGTTAGGTTTTGTAGTAAAATGAAAGCAGATCAGGTTGAATTCAATGGAGAATTGTGTATGCGTACCATGAAATGAAGTTATCCATATCACAAAATTTGGTACTGCCAAAAATAGGTAACAATGTTGGTGAATTATTCACATTCCTACAACTCCTCTTATACGAATTCTATTTAAAATATTTTGTTATTTACCCTACAATTTATGACAGGGACTTATTGTTTATAAAATTATTTAACACAAGTTACGCTCCTTTGATTACCTATATTACTTCTGTACAAAGACGCTGCAAAAACAAACAAACAAACAACAACAAAAAACTCACACTCACAAAATTGCTGTTCCGTGTCACCAGTTTTGCAGGCCCTCGTCGAGCTGAGTCAGTTTTTTTTTTACACCAACTATAAAAGTTGGAAAGCAGTCGTTGAATTTCTCTGTTAAATTCCATACAGAACAGTTCTCAAAATTATGAAAATTTGTGAGTTGTTAAATTGTGTCTTTCCGTTACGATTTGGTCGACTTTGGTACTTGAGAGGGTTCATCACTCTCAATTGTCTTTGTCCTTCTTGTCATGAATAGCTATACGCCAATACTCACCGTTGATTGTTTGTGAATATACACGACATGACAACGTGATGAGTAACAAATCCTATGAAAGAATGGTGTAGAAAATTTAAGAGTGGGCACTGTCCGGTGTCACTATTCGACGATTTTAAATAATGACAATATTAGTTCCTTTCTCTGTCCTATTTAAATCGTCGTTATATACTAATTTTTTCGCTAGTTTTAACCGTGGTGCTTTATTCATGCCAAAAGGGGGAAAAGACAATGGATACGTTCATGAGTGACAAGAAAGATGGGTTCAATTCTATGTTAAAGAGGAGTGAATGTCCTATTGCCTGTTTCAGTTTAGACATTTTATATCTATTTGAAAACGTTTCATATCATAGCCTTCATGTCTTTATTGGTTTCTGTTTCATTCCTCGTTGATTTTAATTGAATGTCAGAAATCCTGAATGATAGAGCAATTGTCACCTCTAGTGCTTACATTGTGGCCTAGCTCAGCAAAGCGTTGGTTTAGCAATCGGAGGGTCCTGGGAATAATTACAGTATCCACCAATCTTGACTGAGGTTTCCTCCGGGTTTTTCGTCAGTCCTCTATTCAACTTTCGTCCAACATATTCTCCCATGCCTTATCCTAGCCTGAGCTAAAGTTGTCTAAAAGCCATACATACAAAATTCTGAACTGCTACTGCTTCTCAAAACCATACAGCACAAAATAGTACGGACGTTTATTAATGAAAGCTTGTGTTGACAATTGAAGGAGTCATAAGCAGAGGAACGTGAGTGACATGGAAAAATTGAATAAAGTTCGAGTACTTGTTTTATTCATAACTCGAAAAATATTTAACACGAAATGTCCTGTTATATATATATATAAAATGTTTTCATTTTTTAGTATAATTTGCATGTATTTACTTCAGAGCTTGTCAGCTGATATATTCTGATCTTTGTTATCAATGAAACAAACTAATTACACACTGTATGCAAATGCGTGTGGAACGGAGTCTGTTTGATTTAGTTGTGTTTGAGAGAGAGAGAGAGAGAGAGAGAGAGAGAGAGAGAGAGAGAGAGAG
>JAGDQP010001633.1:1381-70519 GCA_022664845.1 Lepisma saccharinum
ATACATTGCTGATCATATTTCTAAGTGCAAGCGGTAATATATCCCCTAAAACCCAATACGCGATAGACACGAAATATTTTCCCAGAATGAGCAACATTGCTAATTAAATTCTTAAAAATTTAGTTTCAAACACCTTTTAGCTGAGAAATTCTCCATTAATAATTGTATGCAGATGCTTCGACATCCGCATACTGGAGCAAGTAACAGATACTTCCTGACGAAAATTTAAAAAGAAAATTATGAATTATCATAGGTATTGCTAATATTGTTTCAAAATTCTCCGGACCTTGTAGTCGATCTGTTGTTTGCAGTAGATTTTGCCGCATATTTTAGTTTAACCTTGAAGAGCGATATAGGCAGCTAAACAATCTTTCTCTTCAAATATGGTTGGCTGCTTCAATGGTGAGTACTATTAAGGCCTAGTCTTGTTGCCAGTCAATTTGACAGTGTTTTTCCATAGTTTTCCCTCAGTTTTACTTAGTGAATATTGGGACTTTCTATCGTTTCTGTTTTATCCTTCGAAGGGTGCTAGCCGAGGGGAGTCATGCCTCATACTTATCACGGGTCTAGGGTTATAAATTTGGCGAAATGCTGCGAAATTATAGTCTGAGACCAAACATTCTTGTATTATTAACATTATCTTCTGCCTGAAGACAGGTTTCTGGGCAAAGGACTCCGGGTGAAGTAAGCAATGGTAAACCTTAAATTATATGCACATCATCGTAAGGTCTCAAAGACGGACGCGAAATTTTAGGTGGACTCCAAACACTGGTATCTCCATCCCCATCGAGGGGTACCTAACTCAGGAATTTTAAACACATTGATAAAACAGACTGTAGGAGAAAAAAAACCTGAATGTTTACCATTTTGGCACGTTCTCTGGGTAGTCGCAGGTGAGTGTGTTTTCATCGAAGACCTTGTCCTCTCCGCATGTGATGAGACGTGGGAATCCGTTGACGCAGGTGATGAGCCTTCTGCAGTCTCCTGGAACTGGGAACCTTGGGTATGGCCAGAACTTCCTGGCTGGGGAGTTTGCTGGAAGGGCATCTGGGCACTTGAATCCTACAACAGCTACAAATAGAAATTAATTATTTAGTTAGGTCTTGTTTTAAAATCTTTGAAATGATTATCAAACATGTGGTACTCAAATGGCTAGCGAAATAAATTGCTATAAAATTGTTAATGATATTAGCGCAGGGCAGAAAGAGTTGAAGACAGAAACCAGTTGAACACACTTTAGTCTAAGGTGACTCATAAGCAAGCTTGTGATTTTTAGAAGAAAAAACACTAATATCATTAATTTGAACAATAAACATATCGAAGTTTCATTTTAGTCCTAAAACAATTCAGCTACTTACATTTTAAGAAGAAATTAAAAAATATCTTCGAAGCTTAAGGATGTAGATAACTACCGTCATCTTGAAATTTTAATATTATTGATTTGTTTATATATTTTGTTTTCATAACTCATCTAAATTTGAAGTTATGTTTAAATTTGTCTTCATACCTATTTTGACAGATAGTCTTAACACAGCATTTACAAAAAAGTATATTTACACATTAAAGTACACAAAATATATTGCCCGTACACAAACTAATATACTTTTACTAAACTAACCCAGTCAGAATGAAGAAGAACTAGCTGAAAAAAACAACAACACTGCCAAAGAACACGTGATTTACCTCTGCCACTTTTTACGGTACTTGTTGTATCACAAAGAGACAAAGAGTATTTTAAAATTGGCAATATGGAAAACTTGCTTAGCAACATCATCGAAACAACAGCTTCATTCTTACCTGCTGCCCTTCTTTCTGCCTTTGGCACAAACAAAACATGCCGGCTCTACTATAACATTATGCATACTGCCAGTTTAAAAATTATGTTATCTTAATTTCTGAATGAAATAATTGATTACAGTACATCTATGGAAGCTTCACCATAGCACCATTAACCCATATACTTTATATCATTGCCATTTATTTTTCTCTTCCTCGGTTTTCTAATTTGGAACTTCCATTAAATTTACGACGTTTTGCAGTACAGTTCAGTTATAGTAGTGTTATAATATGTTTCTATTCGACTCAATAACATTCTCTAACACACGACTTTCTTTTTGCAGTTCTTTAAATAATCCAGTCTCTACAATAGTTTATATATTGTGTAATATATCAATATCTAAAGACCTACCTCTAAACTGGTTTCGCGACCCACCTTACACCCTGATCTTCTACTGCATTAAACGGCGGACAGTAGACACGTTGCAAATAGTAGTCTCCAAAGAGAGGAATTCATAAATTCTTCGCTAGGCTGTGCTACTAGTCGCTAGAACTGCGTCCACTGTCCATGTTCAAAAAAACTGAACCATGCGAGAAGAATTTTCGACCGTGTGTTGATGTCAGATCAGTAGAGTATAAACTAATCGTTTTCTATTCGCACTCCCCTTGGTCAGCCCTCGCTGCACACCGGTTGGAAATCAATGATCCAGATAGCTGAATACAATGAAAGGTCCAAATGACCTTACTCTGCATTTGAAAAGGTCAACAAATCAACTATAACCTATACCAGCATAGGTATCTTCCTAAGGTACGCTAGTAGAACTCTTACTAGTATATGTAGTCCAATTCTTTTAAACTGCTATCTTAATTGAAAGTAAGAGAAAACAGTTTGAACTATTACTAGTATATAAATAGATTTACCTTCTGGGTTGCATTGATCCAAGAGGAGATCAGGCCAATTGCAAGAGTGAGTTTTGTCGTCATAGGCAAGTCCTGGTTCGCATGGTACTTGGTATGGAACACCGTGGGCACATTTGATGTAGTTGGTGCTGCAAGATGCACTTTCGGGGAAGATTCCAAATTGGTACAGACATCCTGGTGTGCTGATTGGCACCACTAGAAAATTAAATGCAATTATATAAGTATATTAAATATTAGTTAGCTAATAATCTTTTGGTCTTGATTTGTTAGTTACAATTAATCTGAAAGTAGTAGTAAAAGAAATTAGAATATACTCATATCACGACTGTACATTAGAGTGACTCAACAGGAACAGATTTCATTGAATCGGTGATCATAAGAACAGTATGAGTGCAAAACTATTCATTTTAGATACCCGCAAATATCAATGTTAAATGGGGGAAAACTATCAAAAACCAAGAACAGAACAATAGGAAATTGTTTAAGTTTAAATTAGCTAGATGAGGGCAATTTCGCTATGGTAAAATTATATTGCATACAATTATATTATAGGTTGAAATTTGAATATTTGTATGAAGACCCTGACTCAACTATCAATTGACCAGGAGAAAGAAATGAGATATCTATTGAAAGGCTGATTTTCCAGTACTGTATTATGAATTTGGCCTGCCTATTTTTTTTTCATTGCAGTTGACATATTTTATGATACATCTCGTAAAGTATAAAATCATAGAAATAATTCCTTATTTCTTTAAATATTGTAGTTGCGCATTAATTTGTGAGTGAATGAATTAATAAAAAAAATGAAAAGAAAGAAGGAAATATTTTATAAAAAACATGCTAACAGAAAATGTTTAGGACCGGTCTTTCTAAATATTCTCTCAAAGCATCTTTCAGTTAAACTAATATCTATTACTTAAACTCAAAAACTTGTATCTCACGAACAATGGGTGAACACTATAGACAGAGAAGCCAAGAACAGAGTCTAGCTATCATGCAACATACAGAAGAGTTTGAACTTCCCAGTCAAATCCTTGCTATGAGAATTAACTGATTAGTCTAATTGAGAAATATATAATACTTATGGCAGTAAAAGTTAGATAAAACACTATTTTCATACGTAATATAACTATGAGAAATACGTACACGTACTTACGAAAATTTTGTGTACTTATGAAAATTATACCTAAAGACCAATCATCATTTACTGCTCGATGTAACACTGACTCTGTTTATCCTATGTCTTCTAGAATATTTAGAATTGAGTTAATAGCATGTATACAAACATGGTGAATTTGTCGTAACCTATCTTAATTAATTAATTGGTACGATTAAAGATCAAAGAGAAATCATAAACAGTATTAAAGCAAAAAGGCTTGATACCATAAAGTAAAGAACTCAAGAGCTGGACAAATAGTGAAGATTAAATTTTATTTCCTGTATCTACACATTCGATGTCTCTCTCATAATTATGAGAAAATACTGAAATTCTACATTTATATCGCGATATTTTACCTGTCAATATTATTATTAAAATGTGTTCATGAAAATATTGCATTCAGAATGGATTGCATTACTTTCGAACAGAATTCCAATAAAAGTATATTGTATGTAAATTGCAGCTTAAGATCACTGAATTTTCAGCTTCACCTGACTTCCATATTTAAATGTCTATTCCTATTCAGGATAATTTAAATCAAATTCCTGCTTGCTTAAACATAGCTCCGAAACTAATTTAGTAGGATTCTAATAGTGAGCTATATCCTGTATAAAAATATTTCCAGTATAATAGAATATAGTCTAAAATTAAGGACTTCTCTGTTTCTTTACTTTTGAAAGTTGTGAGAAAACACACATTTTAAGGTGTAAGCACTTATATTTTAATTTCTTTTTTGGCCTTTAGGCACTTTGGCGTAGGCCGACAAGGTACCGGAGAGCCAAAAATAAATTGAAATGCAAGAGCTTACACCTTAAAATGTGTGTTTTCTCACAACTTTCAAAAATGGACTTTGATTGCTCTTCCCCTGTACACTCTATATGTATTCACTTTAAAACGGTTTCTACTTGATATTTGATTGTTCCTTAATTACCATTTAGGAAATCTACTAAATAGCTACCGTATACAAAATTTCTGCTACTTCAGAATTAATTCCTTATTTTTTACCATTTTACACTTCATTATTCAGAGACAACTATCTCCGATATACCAACTATTTCATACTTCATTAATCCTGAATTACTCGCTCAGGAGATTCTAATATATCGTATTAAATACTATCTTTCAAATCATAAATATTTTCTATTTCACTATTTATAAACTAATTTACAAAATTATATCTAAAATTATAATATTGTACATGAAACTGTATAAAAGACGAGAAAGAGTGCTGGGAGCTTATCACATCTTACTTCCGGTTAAAATCTTGCGCAGTTTCTTTGTTTTTCACTATTTCTTGTTATACACTTCTTCCATACATCTTGTGGCTGCGGTGCAGGTGGGTAGAAAATAGCATCCATAAAATAGCTATTGCGTATACTAACAACGGAAACCGACAGCGTCTGCTAGAAACAAGCACAGCCAACCAGGATAATTTTGTTTAGTGATGCATTCCCCTGATGCCAGGAGTGCTACAATCGCACATGTTTCCCTGTAAGAAGCTCGCGAGATCCTCCAAATTTCTTGAATCCACAGCAAAAGCAAAGTAGCCATTGCACTGTGGATTCATAGCTCAAGGTGGTTAAAGTAAGAGGCTAATATTTTTACTTGATAAATTGTCCACGAAGTACCTGTAAAAGAATAACACTCTATTTGCATTTGAGGTCATACCTTCAGCAACTCTTGCTTCGCAGTTCACTGCCCAGTAGTAGTTACAGAAGTTATGTACAGCACCTTTGCCATCGAAGAGGAGACCATTTTCACATTGCTCGTGTGTTAGCGTGCCATTTGTACATTTGAAGAACTGGTCGCAGCTGTGTGGATCAGGATAGACTTGTATTCCATACTGCTCAGGACAAGCCGAGAGAGCGGCCAGGCCAGTGTTGGCTACAAGAACACCTCCATACACTGCAAGAAAAAAAAGACAGATGGAAACGGATTTATTTATTGCCACATGGACTCTAAGAGATTTACGTCATAATTAACAAACATGCTTTTAATTCAACTACAAAAGTCAGTCCAAAGTAATTACTTTAAACATTACAACAAACCTCAGATCAAATATATTTAATGTTCGTTCTAAATACATTGTTAAGATTCTTTGGAATATTTTGGGCATTCATTGTTGATAGTACTATGACAGGCAGCTATGATGTGCCATTGTTGGTGTACCATAGAAATCCACTGCAAGATATTAGCGAAATTCACTAGTTATCTCAGTTCAAGTTTCAGAAATGGCGCGAAGTTCCATGTTAATAGTAAATTATCAAGAATATATTTTTTGTGTGGAAGTTTAATATAAATGTAATTGACTCTAACTGGCTCTAAATTCGGCGTGATTCTGGAAATTGAAGGCGGAGACAAATTTCATTAATCGAGTGGGTCTGTTTGTGAAACTTTGAAGGAATTCGGCACATAAGAATAGACATATGGAACGAGTCAATATAGATTTTTATGCAGATAGATAGATCAACATATATTTTAGTAACAAGTTAAACTTCCGATATACTAAATCAGTGACAGAAACAATTAATTACTACATTAGAGGCTTTATGAACTACATGAAGATAAAGGAATTGCGATAGAAGAATCACAATCTAAGTGTATTTTCGGAAGGTGATACATGCTGTAAGGAAAACTTGATTAAAAGTAGCAGCGAGGAAAGCTGTCCCATAGGACAATGTGGCCACTCTGGAAATCTGTAGTCGAGTTGAAATAATAAGATTTCCTAAACAATATTAAATTTTGGATCGCTTCGAGTTTTATGTAAAGGTATTAAGTTACAAAGCTCCATTGTAACACTTGTTTCAACTTTGTAAGCAGACATAAAAGTTTCTAAACTTCTTTCTTTGAACTATCAATTATGTAACAATAATGTTTGCTAAAATATTTATTGTGAGAAAACCACAAAGGAACAAAAATGCAATACAAGGCGTATGGGAAAGGTTTGGCAGCTGCTTTGAAAATGCTGGCTTAGATGTATAGAAGATTATTTATGTGATTTAAGTCGGTATTCCAATAAAATCGAAATAAAGGAGATCTTAGTAAAGAATAATTAAGTTTGTCTTACTCAGCCAGGAATAAAAAAATAATGTAAAAATTAGTTTACAGTATAAATTAAGAGCATCCCGAAGAACTTTGGAGACTCTTAGTTTCTTCCCCCACCCCCTGGATCATAAAGAAATGTTCTAGTAGGACATTATGATGGATATTGGAAGAAATGGTAAAAATTCTGTCTCTGATATATCCAATTTGACAAGAAGTACCTGTAGTAGAAAATGACTATAAGGCAAATATTTAGCGCCACCAAATTGAAAATGGTTGGATAAGCCAGGGTTGTTGATTTCAAATTAGTTCCTGATATTTTTGAAGCGCTAGTCTACGTTGTTATGAGCGGACGGAAGAAAGAACAGATTGACAGACAAATAGAAATTAACAAAGAGTTAGTACCTCCAAATGTGTGAAGGTTTCCTAATGTCTCGTCTAGTCGATTACGTCACAGGGGGTCATCACAGGGCGGTTATAATTATTCAGTAAGGTCAATAGTTATTTTCTTTCCTCTTGCTAAAGTATTTAAAATAAAATAAGTAAAGTTAGCCAAAATTATTAAAACTGGAGGCAAGTTTGTGACACATGACACTTCTATCTCCTGTGGAAACTTCAAGGAATAAGGTTAATCTTCTAATTACATGTTCAATTCAGACTTCACATGACATTGAAATGGGGCCATGGGAGCTTAGTAGCAGAGCTCCGACCTCTGGCGCATGCTGTCCCTGACTCGATCCCGGATCGTTTAATGTAGGCCGTGTGGTGGACAAACACCGTGTGTGTGGGTTCTCCCATTTCTTCCCACTTTCTTCATTCGACCAATTCTCACATCATCATCTATTCGACCTGAGCCTAATGCCCTTAAATAAAATTCAATTCAATTTAAAAAGAAACTTAATTGTACTTGCTTTATGTTTATTTCCTTGAATGTATAGTATATATTTTAAAATATTCTATCTGCAATTTATGTATTATATAGAATGTAAATGCATTTCTTAACAAATATTTGCATTGAAAATACGGAACTGCAACATATTTTTCTCTCTTTTTCAGCATGGGAGATGATTTATTGAAATGTGAAATTTCCTGATTGTAAAACATATAATTTTGATATTCACATTCTTTAGTATTATTTTTTTTATATATATTTCAATATGTTTTTTTTTAACTTTAACATCCGGTTAGGGAAAAAAAATCATACAAAAAGTTTCACCTACCACATAGTTAAGTTAAAAAGGAAAATTATACTCCAATAATTCTTCGCGTGTGAACTTTCACTACGATACGTAAAGGATCTAGCAATATGGAAGGACTCGTGTTATAAGACAGATAACGTAAAAAAGAAAAAAAAAGGAAGTCTTAAGAATGAAAATTATGCCTTCTGGTAATACCAAGAACCGTTTTCAGCCTTGGTTAATAATATTTTTTTATGTCAAGGTCTAAGCGACTACCGATTTCGGTGGACGCCTTTGTTCAGAGATACAGAGGGTGTGGCCTGGTTTGTAAGAGGACATTAAACCATTTCCGTACTAAGTCTATGGTTATTGTAATAAATTGCTAAAACTTGTTTCAGAAAATTGTGTGATTTACATTCAGAGACAATTTTAAACATTTTTTCGGTAATTGAGGTTAATGTGTGTAAACAAGTACGAATATGTTTAATATTCATGGATAAAACTAAATGAAATCCAAGTTTTAGAAGAAATAACACGAAGTTAGAAATCAACCCCAACACGAGAGAAAATGTCGCGGAAGAATACAAATAAAGTTCTACACCGAAGTTATCACAAATACAATGACCAAATCTCAAATAGCTATCTGTAGCGCACTCACCAAATTGTCGAATGCTCTGTTTCATGCTTATTCAGTAATACGGAACTTAATATCACCAAGTGGTGCTTGGTTCCCTATTGTTTGACAACTGCATCAATTACTCCTACTAACAGTAAGCTATTACCGAGCGGCCATGGCTCAGTGGTAGAGCGTTGGCGTAACATTCGGGAGATCGTGAATTAAATCCCAGGGACCGACCATCCAGACTGAGATTTTTTTAGGGTTTTCCCTCAGTCCATCGAAGAAAATGCCGGTATGGTACCTTCAACGGTTGGTACTGGCCGACATCTTTCCGTATCCTTTCCTCTCCCTTATCTCGGCCTAAGCCTTAGATGCTTAAATGTTACAAATAAAGTTCAACGGTAAGCTATTATGTTTTTATTTCCACGTAGGGACAAAGTTTATTTTCTTCTTTTTTTAACAATGACAAAATTAAACATTAAGGCTCTGCACTAATTGTAAGCTTACCTCAAAGTTTTTTGTTTTTTTTTCAAAATTTTGGAAAGACGAAAGATAATATAATTTTGCAAACCAGAAGTGGTCACAGAACTTTATAATGTAAAGTAATAAAACTAACAAAAATGTTTTAAAGAATTCATTTTTAGCTTAAATATTTGTCTGCCTAGGTTATGATGTCATAATTTCTTGGCAGTTAAATTTCTCACCTAAGAAATGGCATACCATGATATTCCTTAACCATTATCGTGCCTGTTTCACGAAATTATATTATTTTCCTTTCGTTTTTTTTCCATGGAGGTTATGTGGATTTTATCTTGAGATACACTTTTTTTTAAACATGATCTTAAAAATATGAACGGGAAAGGGAAACTATGATGCAGGAACACTACTTTACCAAACTGTTAAAACATACACAATACGTAAGAAGGAGATGAGTAGTTGCAGCTCAAAAATAGATAAAAATGTTGGTTATGTAGTCAAATGTAGCCAAAGTTCTTCGTATGCATGATTGTAGTTCAGTTTAGAAGGCAAATCAGGTGGCTTTGCGTCAAGCAGTAAGACTCTTCTACCATCTATAGAACGAATTGGACGAAACGTGCAGTGCGTGGGTATTCGCGATGCATCAGAGGATCAAACAGTCTTTGTGCAGTCAGATGTTCTCACTACAGTATCATTCATACCTACTGTACTGCAGAGAATGGCATGTCTATCTGAAAGGCTGGAGATCTATCATCTATAACAAGATGAGTTATCAAGTGAATGAGAGAGAAATATTGTCACATACATGTCGGACAGAGACTCAATGGCCCCATGTTTACTTATTTCGTACGTAAGACTGTCTCATAATAGAGTTAAGCGCGGTGCTTACCAGGGGCGTAAAAATCACCTCGCAATCCCCGCGGTCCGGAGATCTCTGGGAACGCAGATGTCGTGATTCAGTAATAATAGAGAGCGAACCTTCTGAAAGTTGCGGGACGGGGGGGGGGGGGGGGCAGAGCCAGTTAGTTACGCTACTGGTGTTTACTTCAATTTGAAATGGAGTGAGATATTGAAAATCATCACTTAGGCGCGCGAAGTCATCAGGCATTGGGTGCTGCCCCTGCTTCTGCTTAAAATGGGAAATACGGTATTCCTGTTAGATAAACCGTAACCCATTAACCCATTTAAAAGTTCAGCAGAATCAGTTGGTAAACCGCACTCACCAGATCTCTCTCCGATCGGACTGGTACATAATTGGATAGGTCATGTGTTCAACAAATGAAGATATAACTCGACCAGTTTAACGTCAAAATCAGAGAAAATATGAGAAAAGATATCATAGAAGAACATTTCTTACCAGCATCACCACAGCTGAAATCTGTTTCCGTAAGGAAATATTACAGTTAATATTAAGGAAATATACCGGTACTTATATATAAAAATGACTGTTCCATATCCATATTAAAGAAAAATAATACTGAAGAAAATAAAGAACATAAAATGAAGGCGGTTGGCACATTGATGGTAAGATAGAAGAAAAACAGCAAATGTGAAAAGGTAAATGCAACTTCCTGTCAAATCAAAGTATTGTCAATCGCACAGCAAGACAAAACTCAAGATCGGGATTACTGAACAGGATTAAACTTACCTTTAAGACTTTTGCTTTAATTTAAAGTTATATCTTGTTTAAGTGCCACGTATAAACATACGTTTTCCTCAGAAAATATAGATCTTCATCTGGAAGTATTGCTTGAATTCAATAGTTTGCCAGAGCACCAACCATTTTAACTCTCACTGAAAACCCACCCCTTAAGGACATCAGAGGCGAGAGAAGAACAAAATTTGTTTTCACTAAAACCATTATTCGGGACTACCAACAGTATCGAATAATCTTAGCTACGATTTCGTCGTAATGTTTTCGTTACATTTAACCGTCTTTTGCATCGGTCTTATATGCAACAATACAAAAAAAAGTCTTGAAACTACACTCGCAAATACCGAACGGTCGTAGCTGAGTTGATACACCGATGGCTTGGTATTCCCAAGGTTCTGGGTTCAAACTAATGGCCGGCTATTCTGACTGAGGTTTTCGAGGTTTCTCCTTCAGTCTCACTAGGCAGACACCGGGATGGTACCTTCCAACTTGCCACTTTTCTCACATCCTTTTTCCCTATCTTATCCTGATCTGACTAAAAATGGCTGAAGACCATAAAAATAACTCAGTTCAGTTCACTCCATTCTACGATAAATTCTACTCTTCTCATTTTCTTTTCAAGTAAGAGCCCATTGACATCAGTATGCTTTGCGGATGCATCCTTCTTTCAATATGATACCATAAAGTAATTCGAATCTAATCCTTAAAGATTTCTACATCAATTTAGCTCTCTTCGATATTTACGACAGTAATTACTTCATCTTGTTGTTATGTTACCTACATACCTTAAGACCTGTATTAGATATACATACATACATACAGAGAAACTTAACACACATTTGAAAAGTAAAAATAAAACGTTATGCATTTTAACGAGATAATTGACACACATACTTGTTGTATAAATAAAACATTTGTAATTGAAAACTGTAGTCAACAACTCTTTAAGAAAACGACCTTCTTCTTCCTTGAAAAGAATGCATTCGTTATTTGCAAAGAAGAAGAATCACTTTTACATTTTTTTCTTAATTATCTTCATACTTTGGGTCTAATAACATAGAACGGAAACGAAATTTTCTTTCCGGTGATATTTTAAACACTTAAGTTTCACCTCACGCAACCTTGTGTAATATGTTTCCTCAGCTACTTCATACACTTCAAGCATTTCCTTTTATTGCCATAAAGTTTTCAAATCATTAAATTTTATATATACTAAATTTCCTTCTTTCTTTCGGCTCTCAGAGATATAGCTTACCACGCAATTTCGATAGTTTTTAGCAGACTTTTGATGAGAGACTGTGAAGCGATAATTAACATTGTGGGATTTTGGGGATAAAAAGACGGAAATGGATGAGACTACCAGAAGATTTTCACTTTGTTTCCCATCCATATTGTCTGAAAACAGAACTTTAAGAGAAAACTGAATTTTCCTTTTTGTTTCAATAGAAGGAATGGGATAAGATTACAATCAATATCTGTCTGTTAGACTACATTTTATTAATTTACTTCCTGTCATCATCATCAGAATAATGTTCTGTTAAGTACTATTCATTCATTTAATTTTTTGCTTACTTCTTTGCAACAGTCTACGATTTTTCTTCCGTAATATTCTCTTTCCATATTCCTCTACCTCTCTGAACCATGTCTTCAATTTCCAAGTCTTGCCTAACAACGTCTAAATAAGTTTATTTTACTACTTTCCATTGTATGATTTGTTCTTAATCTATCGTCAACTATCTTCAGCACTTGTTCATTACACATCGTCTGTGGCTATCAGATCTTCTCCATTCTTCTTTACGCCTACATTTTATGCTTCCCATTTTCTTTCGTCGCTCTTTGGTAGAGTCTATGTATGTTTCGGTATCATACAACACCATATTCCACACAAAATGTTTAAATTATCTTTTACTGTATCATTCTTTCAGCGATCTAAAGAAAAGATTCTTCTTCTTAATGATTGCTTCTTCTTTACACTTTGTATCTTCACTTACTCTTCTACTTTTTCGCTTCCAATTTTCATATTGTATGTGACTTTATTTGTTCCAATTACCATTCTCTTTGTTTTCTTTACCTTATCTTCATTTCATGTTCTTCGAACCTTGCTTTTAGCTGTTTCTTGCTACAAGAACCATGCATCGGCAAATCTACTGATATTTCTTTGGCCGATTATAACTCCTCCTTAGTTTTTTAAAGTATCTCTTGAAACATCTTGTTCTTTCAGTCTGTCTGATTATTTGTATGTGTCTCTTTTACAAATCTACACTGATGGCCCAATTTGCACTAATGTATGCATGTCTGCTTAATTTGAGTAAAGGGAAACGTTAGACATTGTCTGGTCCAAAATATTAGACCTGGAATCATATTCCCTTGGCCTTCTCGTAGAAACAATTTAATTTTAATATGACGTGTATCTCTTTATGGAACTTACAGGATAAATGACCCCCACACATTATCATCTATATTGTTTGAGTTCATGTACGGAACAATTTGATTCATTGTAACACGCAAGAGAAAAAAGGTGAAGAAGATCTGTCATTAACCAAACATCAGATTGTTCAGCGCTAACAAGGAGAAGGGGAGAAGGGATCCGATATTTGTATATCTCGAGTAGAGATCTTTAAGTTACATTTCTGGCTGATATTGGGCATCTCCAAGGCTTATGGGATGAAGCACATCTCCTGCAAAGCAAACGGGGAAATGCTGAGATTGAGCAAAAATTAAGGTGAAACTTCATCAAGGATGACCGAAGTGAGTAGAGTTTCAATCTGTTCTGCCTCGCGAGTGACCTTTACAACTAGGCCACAAATCCAGAATATCTAGTAGTCAAAAGGCAAAGGTAAATTACAGAACGTAACCGAAGTTTTCTCTATTTTGAACATGCAAACGTTGTTGGTATAATGTGGTGTCACACTGAAATCGAGTTGCTTAAGAAGTTAGCATGCTCGATGTGTGTTCGCGAGGCCACGGGTTCAAGTCTCGTGGAAGTTAAAGGAACAGAGTAGTTTTGAGTTCACTTTAATTAAAGCTGTAGGTCTCGTCCTTAAAAGCCTACTAGCTCATTTATGACGTTACGTACGGTTCAATTAATCAACACTTAAAATTATTTTCTTGTTGATCACCAAAGTTTATGACCTTTAGTATTATTTTACGAAGAACATTTACCTTACTGTATTCCCAAGTAAGACCACAATAATGACTACAATTACATTTAAATGCGTGGTTTGCTTGCATAAATTTTCTCAATGTGATTGTCCTTCAATATCAAATGACACACTTCAACTATACAACTTATCGTTAAAATTTCTATGAGTACTATTATGAATACTTGATTGAATCATTTCACTAAAACCGGTATGCTTTTGACCAAAATACCTTGTCTTTGTATATCTAATAATTAACCTATACCGAGTTGTTATCGTCCGATTCCACGTGCTTTAATGTATATGACTTACTCCTCTTTTTATGCTTACTCCGGGCGCAATGTAAAAACAAGCATACAGAACGAAAAGTAAACAGCATTCTCCTTTTCCTCTGTGTGTTTTTAGCAACTGTGTGTTAGTGTCTGTATACATTTGAAATCGAAATAAAACAGTTACGTAAAACTTGTTGCATCTTTTGTGTTATCACTGTGTACGACAAGAAAACATTCATGTTGAATATGTCCAGTTAAACAAAACAGGTGACATCCCGTATGGGAAAATGAGGCTCATTTTTATTTACGGACACACAGAAGCACTCATTTTAATGAAGGTAATAAATTTCAGGGCTTTCAGAACACACTGTCGGACACTGTTCTCAGAATTTATAAATAATCTACTTTCTGAGGAAGTAGTTAAATATTTTCTTGCCTTCTCAATTAACATCCATGTTTCCAAGCAAATTGCGTTTTGTAAGTTCATCTTCCAAATTTCTGTCTTGTGTGTTTGCTTGTTGACGACTCTAAATTTCTATCCAAGGAAACATAACAGAATCCGCTTCTAGCATTTAAAAACAACCGTTATATACTAACAACAATACATAAGAACAAAAGTATTAAGATATTCTTCTCCGTTTCAACTAAAATAAATTTCTACGTGGCCTCTGGCGAAGAAATTTACATGTAAACTTGAGCTTTCGACACCTCTAAAACAAAAGTCGTGTAAGCTTGAAAGCACACGTGAAGAAATTTGTTCTACTTTGCCAGTTGAATCTGTTACGTAGTGTATATGATCTTCATACTGAACGACTGAGCATTATTTTACCTTTTTCTTTTTTTTTAACTCATCAGTTTCTTCGTTAAAAGGAAACTAACATCTTTCTCACGAAGTTAATTTTCAAATTAAAATGTTCAAGTTTGTGTTTTATTACCTGGAAGCTTTTAAGAAATCTGTGCGTGACACTCAATGAACTTTCTCAAGATAGCCCTATTTGTAAAAACAAACCGAAATTTTAGTGTTCAGTTTGTACTATAAAAGGAGAATATGGAATTAATTGGATATGAACTAAGTCGAGAAAAGCACTAATGAGGAATATTACTATGGCCCTTTCCTCCACAACATCAATCGTTACGTGTTCTTGTGGAGGAACTCAACGCAAATGTTAAATAATTTTCTTTTTGCATGAAGTGTTATAATCAGTATTGAGCATCTAGTTACAGCGGCAATCACTTACACAAACACGCACAATACCTTTACAAACGTACTCCTAGGTTTTAAAAGCAATTTAATGAAGGAGAAACAGCAAACTCAACGATACAACATTATTTTGAAAGACTGACTTTTTTTGTTGTTGTTGTTCAATACATTTCTGTTATTGTACCGTATATTTCAATTTGAGGCTCTTACCGTCATTTACACCTGTTTTTTTTTTAATTAAAGCAAATAACTGGCTTTAATATAATTGAACGTAAAATATGTTGCAGTGTCAAGTTAGCGGGCCGCGGTGGCTAAATGGTATAGCGCTCAGTTCTGGTGCTAGGGATCGTCGGTACATTATAAAAACTGTACCTCTGAATTGGGAGTAAAAAATTGGTATTTTGTACTTCCAATTTTTGAGAGGCAGTGGCGAAGCCAGGATTGGCTTTAGATTAGCTGTTCTTTGCATCCAGTTCTTGGGAGGGAGCAGATTAGTAGAAATAAAAACGAAGGTAAAATATGAATATCTGGGTCCGTCAGTGCCTCTGAAACATAGGTAGTCTAACGTACTCCCAATTTTTGAGAATCAGTGACGGGCACAGGGATTCATATTTTACCATCGCTTTTGTATCTACTAATCTATTCCCTACCAAGAACTGGAAGGTAAAGAACCGCCCCTCTAAACACAACCCTGGGTTCGCCACTGCCTCTCTAATATTGGGAGTACAAACTTTCAGTTTTGTACTTCCAATTCAGAGGTACAGTTTTTGATCCCTGATCGCTCTATGTGGGTTTTGTGGTGGGCAAACACTGTGCGTGGGTCTTCTTGGGGTTCTCCCACTTTCTTCATTCCACCAATTCATCCCATCATCATCCATATGGTCTGAGTCAAATTTGCCTAAAGGTATTTCAAGTTAAATTGTAAACTCTAAATTCAAGTTAGCGATCACCAAAACTAATTCGCCTAAACCCTAATATAATTGTAGTCGTAGGATGGGTAAGAACAGCAATCTAATATGATTAATCAATCAATCAAACACTCTTCTATTGACCACGATTGAATCGGTCAATGTTGAAAGCAAATGTGTGCCGTTTAATTTAATGAAACATATCTCTTTTTAACATTGACCTATTCAATTGTATTTGAACACAAAACATTAAATGTAGATTAAGGTCAATGTTCCGTCCTAAATTCCACGAATTTGCTTAACAGAATGTACGTACAAAGTGAAAAAAATCGTTTATTTGTTCAAAACAAATCAACCATAGTACTAGATTAACTAGATCGAAGAAAATCACTTAATCATGCTTATCTTTCTGCTTGAGTAACAAACAAAAGCAACTGTTTTGGAAAAAGTTTTGGATTTGTTTTTCTTAGTATTGACTTTCTTTAATTCAAAAAAAAAAAAACCTCCGAAAAAAGGTACACAGAACCTTTAAAGTGAGATTAAAGTACCAAACAATGACCATGCCGATTTTAAGTTCTTCTCTCTCTCTCTCCCTCTCTCTCTCTGTTTTAGTGCAAAGTATACATTGACTAAATCGTTCTAAATTAACCATGAACTACTTTACACTGTTCAAAATTATTGATGTTAATATTAATATGTTAATGTTAATAATATTAATTATTGATTATTAAGTGCATATTTTCATGAAACTTTGATTTCAAATGAAAACTTCACTGATTATCCAATTTAGAAAAATCTCACATTGGTGACAGACTTTTTGAGTTTGTATTTAGTTGTGTAGAACCAACCATGATCCGTGATTAAATTTATGACAAAGTATAGACAACGAGAAAGTCTACGTAAAAAGATCACCTAGGCAAAAAGTCTGTTTTGAGAAAAATGTGAATGAATATTTGTCTTTCGGTTTTTGTCTTGTGTCTATTTGTGTAGCATATTGTAATGTTTATTATTAGTTATAATATTGTATTCAGATATGAAGTATCCAGATAAAATAACACTCTCATAGTTCAACCATGAAAACAACAAAAACTTGTAGCGTAGTGTTATGAGCCCTTTTAATGCAGGACTTGTTTTGGGTACTACAATAAATAAGACAGTAAAACCGCATTTGAAATGAAATGAAATTAGTAATGAAAGAAAAGATTGACATTGTGGTGGAATTAAATAACAAAAATATTGCGTTGCCTTTATCACAAAAGTATTTTGTATATGGTAAATGTTGAAATTAACACAGAAACGTTGACAGTCGCTGCGACTGGACATGCATCCTGATCTCCTAGTAGCTGGTAGTGTATGCTGAAAATTACATTACCACTTCAGGGTCTATTCTTTGTGCATATATAATATTCCTCTCGCTCTGACACTCTCCCAGCTACTCATTGCTAGTTGCGAGGTCTGTAGTGGAGTGCCTGTAGTGGACTACTGAATTGGGATTCTTTTTTTCCGCCATACTCAGTTAAACAATAACTTGAGTCATCATTAAACAAATGAATGTTGTTAAAACAGTAGTGTCAAAACATCTACATAACTATTCACATGTAGTTTGGGCATTGGAAAGTTCTGAGCATAATCAAATTATATAATTAAATATAAAGGATCATCTGTGGATTTTAATACGTAGTAATTACGTAACTCTTTTCTTTTGTTCATTCTCCTTTTGTGAAGATCATAATTCATAATGAACGACATCGAGCGTTTGGATTTTGTTTTTGCTCTCATCACAAAATCACGCACATCATTTTTAGATTTTCGTACAGCATATTCAAACTTTAAACAAGTGTACCAACGCCAATTTTTAAGATATCCCGCTCATAATTCACAAGATAAACTGGCGGATAAAACTACGCATTCTGCGTATAAAGGACACATAGGCAGGCCTATGTGCTCTTTTTATGTCAATAGCCTCAATTATATTTTCTTATAATTATGAAATGGCACATACGAATATCTGTACTGTAACTAACCTTTAGAACCACGGGTAGTGTCAAAAGTTCTTCTTCTGCTAGTAGAATTTACTTGGGAATAACTTTAGAATGAAGGCCAATTTGAGTACAGCTTACTTTACCTTGTAGAAAATTGTACCCTCTATAAAGTACAGGCGACACTACACAATCGATTCATGGTGTAATTAGCAAAAAAATATATATCAAAAGGAAAGAATTCTTGTTGGTAGCTGTACACCAATGTGTAGAATATTGTGGTTCAGTGAGAAACTTAAGTTGAAACTTGTTAACATTCGTATATGAATAACCGATGCCATATAAAAAGACAAGAAGCCATCTGATGAACACTTCTAGTAGACAATTAGAGTCTTAGTTTCCTGTATAGACCTTCTTGGTATTAACTCTTCCTAGGTCAGTAACAAAAGAGAACAAAATACTAACGGGACCATGGCCATAAATTAAAGTACGGTACCACTAGCTGTCCGATGGAGTATAAAGAGTATGAAAGAAAAAACTGTGAGAATTGCAAGTTTAAATCCGAAATGTTACTTTTACGAACGGAAAGTTTTCTTTTTAGCTTAACCATCAACTGCAGTCTTTCACACATCATGAAATGCGAATTAGGATCTCAATGTTTACAATTAAGTATTGGACTGACAAAATGTTAGGACTTGTTTTTATCATACGAGTTTTGGCATAGGCAAACAACTTTTCGTTTTTTGCTTTCAAATACAACATCGTATACTAATTTCTGTCTCTGGTAAGTCTATAAACAACGATGTCTACGTATCTATAATTTTCTAACGTCCCAGAAGCACAATGTTCTTTTTTAGAAGCAAAGAGGTATCATATACTTCAGCGTAAGCATTCTTAAAGCTAATGACAGAGATAGGCCGCATAATATGTAATTACAGAAGAGACAAGTTGCCGTTCTAGCAGTCCCTGATATACTACGAAGAACACAGTTCTTTGATGGACATTGGATTTACGTTTTTCGTGTGTTGTTTTGCACACGACATTCATTAAGTATGGTGGTTGAAAGCACTAAACAAACAGCTAGAAGTTGCTATTGATTTGCAGTGATTATCTTTTTTTTTTTTACATTTGCTAGCGATTGAATACAAGACAAAGTCATACCAAAGCTTCGACATTTAAATACTTGTTACATGAAGAGTATGTGATAATCTCCAAAGGAATCTTATTGTGCAGCGGAAGAATATGAATGGATATAATATTTTCTTCGCAGAATCACTTATTTAACATTTTATGATACCGTATATTCATCCTTTTCTCAATCTCTAACAATAAGAGAGCTTCTATGTTAATTACTAACACTAACATAAAACTCGTACACTAATTAAGTTTCGAAGATTTAGAGTGGGGACTTGGATGTGAAGTTTATTGCTAGAATTTCTTTATAACCTTGATTTTCGACAAGGATAAGCGGTATTGCAATAATACACTGAGAAAATAGTAACAAATCGAGAGCTAGAATATAGTAAATACGTGTTTTGTAATATGCGCATGTAATGGTATTCCAGACGAACTGTTTATCCTTATCGCCAGAATTCATTACTCAGGTTTTTAGAATATTCAGTTGTCTAGTCTTGTTTTATCATTAATTATATGTCGTTTTGTGATTCTACTTTTTTAAAAAAATATTTGAATTTAAGAAGAAAATACAATCGTCGCTTTCTTCTTGAAGCAACTTATATAAACACAAAGATAAGTGCTGTACGCATACTCGTAGCGTGTTTACCACATTGTGTTTTGCTGTAAACTGCATTTTGATGAAATTGTTTTCGTTCACAAACAATTTCTATGCACATTTATTCATATTTTAACTTAAGTGGTCCATATAGGCAATGATGATTATTTAGACTGCGCGCTTTGCAAGCGGTGACATGCATCAATTCTTAGTTCGTATAATTCATATCGTACATATCAACGTATAAATCAGATTTGAAGTATGCAGATTTGTCTTGCATCACGTCAGGGTCTAGAAGAAACATTATCAAACAAGAACGAAGATTATAATTATATTTTAAGTATATTGTAATGAGCATTAATATGTTACTGCTAAAGACGAGGACGATATCTCAGAGGGTTTCTTCATTACTTAATACATATATTTGTTGCATAGATCGATAAGAAAGAAGTACATGTTTAAAATAAACTCCAATGGAAGGCCTTGAATAAACATCTATATTGCCTTAGATATACACTGTACAGTAGTAGCTAACATGAGAATATTCGGGAATGATCATAATCAAGATAGAGAATTTAACTAACAGCTAGTCTTGCCTAGGACTAAAACTGAACAAGATAGGAGACGTGAAACACGGTCAATCATGTTGAGGGTTTAGCTAAATGTGCACTGAATTTAAGACGGAAGCTTTATCTAATGTCAATCTTGTTACGTACCTCTAGCATCGCCCCTCTAGCACCTTCAAAAACAGCAATTAAGTAGAATAAAGATTATCGATAATAAATCAGAAAAAGCACGTAATACAGTGAATATAAATCTTCACTATTACATTTCAAACGTTGTAATTCTCAATATAAATGCAAATAAATGTAATTAAAAATTCATAAAGAAATTTCTTGAGTATAATAAACTAGCTGATTTCCCGCCCGTTGGAGCGGGATATAGAAGTTTTTCTCCCCCTCGCCACCCTGCGGAATGTCGAATAAAAAAAAAACTAAAATGGCTGTTGTTAATGGATTGATAGTCATGCCGAATTTGACCACTTGGAGGTAGTCAACCCGTTGAACAACAGTGTAGTGTAGGTTGCCGCGTTCTTTGGTTTTAAATTTTCCACTATTGTTACTACTGCATTGGAATTTGAGGGACAATTAGATGGTTGATTATCTCTGAAAATAATAATTTTAGAATCAAAGTGATATGATAACTTCCCAGTCCGATCCAGTGTTTGAGCATGTGCGAAAGATCATTCTAGTCGGTCAAGTACTTTTCGCGTGATGGTCACGCATACATAGTCACTTTCAATTTTATATAGAGAGATAATCAAAATGCAAAAGACTCTTAAAATATGGAGAAGTAACGAACAACATAATATGCCTATGTATACTGTATCCAAATTATGATATTGCACTGAAAAATTAGTTTGAAAATACAAAAAATTGATTTTTAAAAATTCAAGATAATTATACAATATTACATACACATGGGGGATTATATCTTATATCCTATTAAGTTCCTATAGAGATACGATACTATAATCCTCAGGTGTCGATGTATATAATTTTGAAATAAAATCTCCAAATGATCGTTAAATCATTTTCTTTCATGTGTATAATGGCATCAGTCAGGAATAGATTTTTATCAAACCAAAGAAGTAAATTTTCCGCTCTTTCATAACATGAAAAGGTAATTTTTAATTTACGCTAACTCAAGCATAAATACAGTACACATAATTTACAATCTAAATTGACAGATCACGTTCTGTAATTTAAAGTTGTTGTTTTTTTTGTAGCTTGGCAAGTGTAATGTTAAGATTTGTATTTGTATTATTTGTGTTCTAAATTGTATCAAAAGAAAAGATTAACTACTTCGATTATAGCTTTAAGAAATAAAACATATGCAATATTTACGCTTTTATATCACACTCACAGGTGCACACATACGGAAGCTCATACACAGAAAGAGATAGAGAAAATCGCATACGCCCCTGATATAGCAAGAAATGAATAATGAGTGGGAGAGGTGTTTCTCCACGTCTGCACATTGAAACCTGTTCACGGAATGAAAGACCAAAAAAAGAAAAGAACTTGTGAAATGTTACATAATGGAGATCACGAATTGATTGGCCGTTTTTTGTGTTACCTAAGAGTAAGACAATACCAGACATCAGAGAAGAATTAACCACCTCTTTATAACATGGCTGTCCACAGTAGTACAGCGAACTCCTGGTTATCCGTACAAATGACCGGTAACAGATGCACTAACTCTGCAAAAAGCACGGACACTCTGATCAATTCTATTTAGTATTATTATACATTAATAAAATCGTGCACGATGCGCTGAAAACCCTGTCTAGTAACCAGCTCTATGGTTTAAGGATCTCGCAAGTTCAATATTGAAGCAACAAACGTTCGCCATTGGGTTCTATCCCGGACGATATCAAGCCAGTGTTCATCTGCCCAACGACTTCTTTTTCTCCGGCTCACCAACCACGCTGGAATATAATCATCGTTTTCCTCTCATCCGAGTTATATGACCTGATCATCGTAGAAGTCGTGATTTCATTATTCATATAGTATCGAGTGAATCATACAATTTGTGAAGTTCTTTATTATGCAGTCTTCTCCATTTTCCGGTCATCTCGTCCCATATTCCTTTTCACAGTTTGCGTTCATGTGCTAGAGTCATACTGCAAATATGAAACTCTGTATAGTAAATATCATAATTCTTTTATTGTATTGTGATGCCTTTTAGGTACTGTAATATTATTTACTGCCTCCAAATAATTAACGAATTTTATTCTCAGGGGAGGAGTACTACAATGGTATCTCTTTACACAAGACACCTATCAACTTTCTCTCATTTTCATTTCTTTACTTATTATTTCGCAAGTTGTTCTGTTACCCCTTAAACATATGGGTTACAGTTTGAATACACTAAAATCACGAGCGTTCACATGTGCTCCGAAAGCTGGCCAATCCACAACCGGATAGCTGGGAGGTTACTGTAGTAATATCTAACACAGGAACAACTAACGCATTACTTCAAAATTACAATTCTGTATTCAATTACTTGTGACAGTCGATGAAACTTTGTGAACAAATTAAATCTTCACTCTACCACTATGGCATGACTGTCATCAGAAAAAGAAAGTAATCTTTCACATAGAGTCATTAAGTCGTAACTTTTAGATTCTCACGGCATAATATAAAATGAAATTTTAATTCTCACTTGAGGTGTAATATTGGTGTTTGTACTCATGAGAATAAAAAAAGAGATCGCGATTGCTTCATTTCTTAAGATATTGAACATTTTAGAAGATATGAAACAGTTATCATTTTAACTTGTACTTAATCTCTTGTGTAAAATGTTGGAATTCGAAGAGGTCGTATTATATCTTATATAAGTTTATGGAAGGTCCAAGTACTAATACAAGAATATTTAAGCAAACTAATTAAATACGACATATTAGAAAATATTTATGATTTTCAGCGTCTGGAATTACAGTGCTCGAAAAAGTATATAAGATAAATATTACAAAAAGTAATGTTTTAAGAATTCAAATATACCTCTTCAGGTTGTAACTATATGTTTCTTTATATATATAAAAATATATATATTTGAGTGGCAATTTATATTCATTGTTGAAAGTAAACATTCTACTTACAATGATATATCTCAACTTCTGCATAATAACTTTCAACCACACTCACTTATTTGATAAAAGAAAATTGATAAAATTATAGGCCACCATTTCATAATTAATAATAAAATACAAGATGGTCCCCAACGAGCGTATAGGCTCACACTAAAAGGCATACACTGTTCTAAAAGTAATGGCAAAGCAATAATTTGAAAAGAAGTTAATAAGGCTTTTTCTTTACCTATAAAAGTTCTCAGTAATATTTTGACAAAATAATTTATTTATCTGTAAAAAGTTTCCAAAAGTATTTTTTTACTTCATTTTTAAATTTGGGAATAGATTTTATGGTCTTTATGTTTTTTTAGGTAAAGTATTATAATTTTGACATTAAGAAGATCCACACCTACTAACTCTATGTAGTCACGAAAAAGCAAGTTAAATCAAAATTTACAAGAAAATGTCTCCAAACATTAGACTTAAAAAGCTGTATCACTGCTGGTTCTATTGATACATCGTAGACCAGCCAAGAAAGACTGCTAACTTTAAAATGGAGCTCGCGAAAATCGTTAAAAGTTGAAAATTCTTGTTACAAAATGCACACAGTTTTAGAGTTTCTGCATCTTTAACTTTTGCAGAAGATACACTCTAATGTGTAAAATATTCCTTAATATGAAGTGATTCAAGTTCCAAGTTCTTTTTCGTATCCACTCAACAGCGAAGGGGAAAGCTGTATGGATTGACGTATACACCATTTATGTCATGTACGGTAACGACAAATTTCATATCTTAAGTTTGCTGCATACAAAACATATATTTCGTCAGAGGGATCAGTAAGTAGCAGGGCTTGAAAATATTAATCTCTCCGTTGCTACTCCTGTGGAGCCGCCCCATAGAAGTGGGAGTAAGAAGAAAATGGCAACGTTGTAACCTTCCTTCCCCTCTCCCCGCTATTCAAGTTCTTGTTCATGACCCCTTCAGGACTAAGTTCAAACTTTTCAAAAGAGAACTTAAGTGTGAACTTACTTTTCTTTCTCCCCGAAATTTAAAATTGTTTACTCAAGCTTCCTTTCCGTGATATTACAGAACTATATATATTTAACATTTATTTCGTGGTGCTTTTACATACATTTTCTATGAAGTTACTCAATATTAATAATTTGATTGGTTATTTTCGATCTTATGAGCTAATGTAAATGTCTTTATCAGGTAACTGATCGCTCATGTACGTCTCTATAGTCAATGTAAATTTTAATAGACTCTATTGTCTTTTTGTATTCACATAGTAAAATGATCAGTAACAACCCAATTGTCTACTCCTAATCAGATAAAAGTTTTCAAACCACCCCAATCAGAGCTAGAAATACATCAAAGTTATTCTAAGGCAACGAACGAAATTCGTGTTGCTGATTAACATTTAAAAAAACAAAACATGTTGCATCATGAATTCGTATGTTATTTTGTCATCAGTCAGATCTTAACAATGTAAAGCTTGATCTACCTATACAGACACGTGAAGTTGGTATTCAGTATATGATTATGAATAGTGATAAAGTTTAACGATGACATCGTGTAGTACACGCACCATCACAACATGAACCAACATCAATTAGCAACCCTGAAATAACAAAATTCCAACATGAACAAACAAGTATTTGGCAATGGATCAATTTCAATGTTGGCAAGCCCTGACATCACTTAGAATACACATCACAGATTTTCTTACGTTCCATAGGAGACCAAAGGACATGCATGCAAAGAACTTATGGACGCATTGGAATTTTTTTCGAGAGTAAAGTGGGGAAGACAGCGAACATACTTTTGATTTTAATGACGTTCAGGAAAGTGGTATTGAACAAGATAACACGTGGTGTCAAGAATTAGATGACAAGAGTAGATAAACTCATAGATCGAAACTATGACTATGATTGTGTATAATCTATTTCCAACGCCAACTAACGCCATTAAATCTACTAGAGACAAATTTGTCACAAAAGTATATGCAACGTTAGAAAAATGCACGGTAAGAACAGTGTTTGCAGATAGGTTTTCCGGGAATCAATTAATTTTCTTAAAATATATATTTACTGAACTTAACACTAATAGTAATTCCAATTGGATTACAAAAAAAGATTTGTTCCACCAAGTACTCGTTCCTAAGTTATTGATGTTCTTTCTTGTGACAACATTTTTAGAGGTCACGACGTAATTTGTAGAGCGTCCAGTGTGTACCACCCTTTTACTTGGAATACCGTGAAAGAGAAACGTTAAAAAAAACAAAGCAAAAAAAATTAGCAAGAAAGGATGAGAAATCCTAATAATTTCCTCTCCAGCAAAACTAAAAAAAGCGAAAAACGAATTACGGCTTTTGACGCTGTACTAATTTCAAAATGAGGTGTGGCATTGTCAACCGTGCGTTTAACTTAAGCTGCTCCTTTCCTTTCATTAGAACAAAACAAGATAAATAGATTATATAAAAAAAAGAAACATCAAACGAAAGAGAACAAAAGATGAAGAGGGATCAAAATACTTTTAAGTGATTGTTTGAAGTTGAAAATAAAAGATTTAAAATAAACTCTCCACGTAGACTCAAGTATTTTACGCGTTCTAAAATAAAAATAGCTAATCGCCAAATGCCCTAATTGCTATTTATATGTATAACTAATGGACCAAGGTAAATAGACATTATTATTATTATTAATAATAATGATCTGCCAAAAGTGGAAGCTCCTTCAAGCCATGTTAAGCCCTGTCCATTAATCCCGATCTTCATTCGTTTCCCCCTTTGTCTTAGTTTGTGATTTATCTTCCTTAATAGTGTCAATAAGTTGGAGTTGTCTTCTTCCTCTCCACTCAACCATACCTTCCATATCATCCTTTAGTATACAATCTCTCCGCAGGGAATATCCAAACTTGTTTCTTTTTTCTTTTCTTTATTGTCTTCAGTATTGTTTGTCTTCTGTTGAAGTGATATTTTCCATTCTCCTTCATGTTCACATTTTAAAGGCTGTCAATTTTCTTTCTTCGCTCTTTCGTAGAGTCAATATTTCAGTTCCATGTAACAAAATTCTTCTTACAAATCGTTTAATTGACCTTTTTTTCTGAAACTCTTTGTGCATCGGTGTACAGAAGAGATTGTTATTCTTACTTGAATTTCTTTTTCTACATTAATTTTCCCGACTTTATTGAAGAATATTGAAGCCCAGAACGAAGAAAAAAATCTACTATTTCCAATCATGTAAATAAGAGATGTAATTAATATTATTAAGGTTTAATTTTATAAAAGAATAAGGAAATCATATTTTGCACCATTAAATGTCATATTCAAATATTTGAATGTGTAAAATTCGTATTACTTTATCGTTCATGAGTGATTGGTATCTGATATAAATCGCTACAGAGTCTGGAATATTCTGAAAGAGTTACTTTAAATGCAACACACTTCTTCTGTATATATTCAGAAAGAATTTTTTTAAAATATATCACTTTAAGATGCTTTTAAAATCGGAGCAGAAAAGGTTTTAATTAATGTTTGTGAACTGAGAACTAAATATACATTAAACTTTTTTTTTAACACGTTTGAAGATGAAAGGCAATGATTAAATTTGCCATTAATAAATGTTGACCTTGTAGAGAATTTAAGTGTTCTGTATATAGACATTACTTTTTTCAACTGTCGGGAAAATTTGTGTATTCATCTTTTTTAACGGAGAAACCGTGAAGAATGAATCAACAGATAAAGATCAAATTTCCATTAAGGGAATATTTACGAGTTTTTCAATTTACGTATCAGTAAATACTAATGAAAACCTAATCCTATCCACATATTTAGGACAAATATATATCTCCTCTTATATTTTTTGAAAACGATACCAGGATTATCCGTAAGTTTGGTTCGCCTGGTCACCATTCTCGTTCAAGTTCTTTGCTTCTGTTTCTACACTTTAGATTATGTTACGTCAGGTTAGACAAGCTTATAGAAGTTAAGTTGCCTTAGATTGACTGTGCTTACCGTACACTGAATTTTTCAGAAAGAAACAAAGGCAGAAGGAAGAGAAAAGAAGAGACGAAAATGGAGAATCACAATGCTCTCCTCTACGTCACATATTTCATTACGCTTGCCTTACCGATGCAATAATTATGACACATTTTATAACAACGGATTAGATTGTGATTCAATAAGACATAGAATTGATTTAATTTAAATACATAGCAACAAAACTTGCATATTTAATTAAGAATCAAAAGAATATGGAAGACACCTGAAACTTCCCGTTCTTACTCTGAAAACAGAAACTATCTCTAATTTACGCGTTATTCTCAAAGCCACATTTTCGTTTTCAACAAAAGGAAGCGATTGTATCTAAGGTAGACTTGATTCTGGATAAACCTCTTGAATTAGTACCTGTTTTGAATGGCTCTGTTTTTAATATCTTACAGAAAATCGATAAATAAAATTGAAATTACTTGTATTCGTAAAGGATTACAGCAGAGCGTGAATCTTATAGAGCAGTTATATTGTTTTCAACACTTATTTTAAAGAATGTAGCAACAAACAAAATTAGATTGAGAAGTGTGCAATATAGATAATAAAGGTTGCAAACTGAATAATTGCAGAAAAAAAATAACATCACCGTGTTCTAAATAGTTTCACAATGTGCTCATTTAAGTGTCATATACACATGTTCATACATTCTTGTAAAGTTTTTTTTCTGCTTCTTTTTAACAATATAGTATGTAAGAATTGCAGTAATCTTTGCAAATTTCAGTCCACCTTTTGTCTGTTTCTCGCTATATGCTTTATATTATATTATTTGCAATATTTTTTCATGTTCACATTTGATGACTACTAATATGAACACTGCTAAGATAGAGTATTTTATTATTGACTAAAAGTATTTACATTCTAAACTAAGATTTAGCACCACATATGGGGTAAACGCTTCTTAAGTTTGTAAAACAAAAACTTTCAGAATATCAGTTCCAAGGATCATCCCGAAATTCGGCTAGCGAAACTGAGCAAAACTTCTCAGTAAACTTTAGAATAGCCAATAACAGCAAGAGATGAACGTGAGTCGTTTAATGTAATAGGAATTCGTATCCAGTGCTGTTTGCCACTGTAATACTCTGACTGAGTCATCAGTAAAAAAGAGAACAAATATAATGTTCAATATTGCAGGAAAGAAAAAAAATATTTCAGCGGCATCAAACAAAGAAAATCAAATTTTAGATCCTAACAGAAATTAACATATATTAATAGTTATGGTTTTCTGTATGAACCGCCTTGCATAAGAAACGCCAGAACATTGTCGAAAAGTTCTTATGTGAGAAGAAAAAGATAACTGCTATGATCTTGCTTCAATGTTTTGTGTTAGTGCGTGACAATCTTACGCAATCGTTTGAAATTTAACATCACATTCAGAACAGTTAAAGTAAAGCAACGAGAAAATAACAGAGAAACTAGAGGACGACCCTGAAAATTTAGCTACGAATTACTGGGGGGGAAAAATAAAAAAATAATGTGTAATACAGATATGCCAGGAAAGAAACGAATACAGGATATTTGGTATCGTCGGGTACTGCGAGCATTGTTTTAATTATTACTTTATTTTTGGAGATAATGTTAGGATCTTGAAATCTAATTTTGTAGTTTCGATTCTCCCACGATGCTTTCGCCTTAGCGTATTTTTATTCTTTACTATTGTATAGACCTATGACTAATTTTGACCTTATCCTTTTTCACTGCCGTTCAACCATACCTCACTATATACTCTGTGCATTTCTGGTCAGTTTCTTTTAATTTTCATTATTATCCATGGTTGCTTTCCTTATTTTCTATGTGCTAGATAGACAGCTGTTGAGTAAGCCCAAAACATGTCTCAAGGATGTTTTTTTTTTTTTTTTTTGCCGCGGACAAGGATGGGGAAGTTACCTTACAGTGCTTTAGATAATATGCTGGCACTCGCCTGGTAAAAGCATGGAAGACCACTTTCAGTACTGTCCCTAAATCCGCGACCATAAACATTAGACCAGGGGAATTTGGTCTGTACGGTATTGCTCGTTTCGCCTACTCTCTCTCTCTCTCTCTCTCTCCTGCTTCCTTCCTTTCCTTCTCTCTCTGTTCTCTCTCAGAATCTCTCTTCCCCGCTCTCTCTCTCTCTCTTGCACACACACACACACACTGTTCGTTTTGAAGAGAGTCGTGGTTTTAGTTTATATATAAGTTATTTTTTACCCTATTTATAAACAAAGCTGTTGAAAGTAACAGAGTGGATATTCTTTAGATTTAAAATTTGCTACTCATCAAGTTTATTGTATCTAATTCAATTTGTTTGCATTTTTTTTAGCCTTTAGCTGTCTTGAGTCCTTCTCATATTATATTCCATGTATTTCTTATGGCTACAACATCCAAGAAAAGAGATACAAAGCAGTAATTCAAATACTGTATTATTGCTTCCGTACATATGTTTTTCTGATGCGGTTGATCAAGACTTGAAAAGCCTACAAGTAATTATTTTCAGATGACGAGGAAGTATGTGTATCAGATCATAACCTGTATTTCAATATTATATTTTAAGCAGATGATTTCACATGTAGTGGCATATGTCATGTAAATAGCAACTTGTATTCCATGCTGCATGTCTGATTCTAAAACTGTAGTAAGTTAACATCACTGATGGAATTTAATCAGAGGACACAGCCATGCAAGTCTGATGTGTTACTCATGATACTAAAATTGTTTGTTAAATTATTATTAACGTCCTGAATGAGCTTGAGAGTTCTTAAGGGCAGAACCTACAGTATTTTTCGTAAAGTGGATTCCGAATTACTTCGCTTAATCCCCCTTCCCCCCAACGGTTTTAAACAGGGAAGACGCGCACTGAAAGCTAGTGTGCTACTCGCTAGGATAGCCGGGGGCCCTAAGGCTAAGATTTAAGCAGCTTTCAATCAGGACGAGACAGGTTCGCGACGCACTCATTCTCCTGAGCTCTGAAGTACGGAACCAGCTAAAGAAGTAGAAGGAAAAGAATATGGTGAATTGAAGACTGAATTGAATTGAACTCATTTATAACCTTTAGGAATCTTTGGCTCAGGTCGGGATAAGGTAGGAGAGGATATGGAAGATATCGGCCAGGGCCTTTCTTTATGTGCCATCCCAGGATTCGCCTGGTGAAACTGAGGGAAACCCTGCAAAACGTCAGTCAGAATTGTCAGCGGTGGAATTCGAACCCATATATCTACCCCATTGTCGATCCAAGATCTGCGACGTTACCGTCTGAACTACGAGGGCTGAGTAATAAAAGATTAAAAACTAAGCTCTAGTAAGACAATTAACTCCGCTATCATGTAAGGCTTTCAAAAAGCCGGTTATCCTATTGGTGGCTTCCGTCCTTTCTTAGATATTTTCTAGTTCCATGCATTGTTGAGAGTCAAGAGTTATACTGAAGATGGACATTCTACCTGGAAGCAGACATACAACCCAAAGGTCCCTGGGCAAGGTGAACTAGCTGTGACTTACCAGTGCCTTCCATCAAATGAAGAACGGCACCTACAATTTAAAGTAGACATCAAAACACCTTTGTTCCCACTGGGTATCGAATCCGGAACCCCTTGATTAGAAACCAAAAAGCATGACCACTTGAGCACCTACCGGGAGCACCAAGGTGTTCGTTTATTTTGGAGGACGCCAAGGTGAGAATATCCGTTTATTTTGGCTACTATTAAAACGTGTTTCTTAACCAAACAGGAAGTATACATTTTTAACTTGCTCCATACAAATTTAGAATTCAAGAGATTCAGTCAATGTTTTGATGCAAATTTTAAGTGAATTCCGAACCACTACGTTTAACGTGTCCCCACATGGGTGTGGTACATCTTGAGTTCAAGAAGTACCAGTAGACTCTTTTCTTGATCTAAGATGTGCAAATACCACCAATACTTGTATTCTCCGTATTCTTTATCGTAAAGAGCATTAAATGTGAACAACAAGAGTAGACAATGGTCAGAATAAAAATGCTAAAAGTAAGTACCTCTTAAAATAATGTTCTTAAAACTGAGAAACAACATCAGCAACTTTACAAATAACAAAATGTATAGAGTTTTGATCTGATGAAAGTGCTTTTCTTGTTGACATTTGAAAAAGCTCCTTCAAACAACTTCCTTTTAATAAGTTAAAAGACGTTTGTAAGTGCTTGATTTAATTGCTGAACATCAAGATTTGCTCTGCTGGTAGTGAATGAGCTATTAAGGTCTAACTGAAGAAAGAATTCTTTCCCAAAATATATTATTATTATTTTCATCTGGTTAAAGAGAACTAGAATTAACATATAGGATAGATTCTAAGGTTACTAAAGTATTTTATATATGAACTAGAAAAAAGACATGCAAACATTTTGACGTTTCTATATTATATTAAATAACCTTATTTGTTATTTTTTAAAATAATCCAAAATTCTAATTATAGGATTCTGAACTGCATCTTGCATCAGATAATAAATTTGCGTTATTCAAGCATTAAAATAAGTAAACCAGTCCTGTTTCTCCTACTGTTAATTATCAAGAAGATTTTAACTTTGTTCTATCCTTTAATTTCTTCAATTTGCAATTTTAATGGCTTATATTCATTAGAACGTTTCCATTACTCCATATTTATTCCCCCAGATTTTCCATTTCTTTGCTTTTTATCCATAATTTCCATAATTTTACTTCTGGTTCCTCTTCTGTTTCTTTTTCTTTTAATATTTCAAAGTATGTTGTAAAATTTTCACATTATGAATAACGAGTTAAAGAAGATATTACTGCTATGGTCGCTACTTAACTGTCAATTGTATATTATTATGTTTTAGCATACAATTTTATTGAAAACTACAAGCGTTTCACAAATATGATTCACTTTTCCTTTTCATATGGATTGCTTGAAATAACCATCATTAAAGAAAATCATAGCACGTGCAAGTGAATTTAAGATAATTTTACTCTCTCTCTCTTATGAGAACGGACAACAATTGATGGAATTAAATATGGATTGTTAAACAAATATTCTGACTTGTAACCCTACTTCAGGAAATACTATTTTAGTTTTTTTTTAAATTATAGAATTAAGCACTTAACAATCAATTATTTGCTATATCAATTGGTTTCATTATTTAAATAAAGTATGTGAACAATAGTTATTGTTGCAAACCATTTCTGTGAAGACCTATTAAACTACGATGAAGGTGGGTCACTTTTTTTTTACTACAGGGCCAATTATATCCTAAGGGGAAGGAAAAAAACCTCGTGACGTCAGAAACTTGATCTACCAGATGTTTAAGATCTGATACCTGAATAATTTGGAGATAGTTTCTCCTTTCTTTTTTCTCTCTAATTTTTTGGAGATTCATATAACTATTACTTACCGTTAGCTACCAGGAATCCTAATAGTCCTACCACAAACAACATGGTTCCTTTGTATATGTGAGTATATCAGCTGGTTTAAAAACTAACACTTGCCAATCGAGCACACAGTGGTCTGCTAAAATAACTAACACACTACACCACTTTCAAGAACCGCCACTACTACTTGAACGCCGCAGTGCGGAGAGGTTTTAAAACTAGGCAGCCTTGTACTACCTGGCTCAGTTACGTTCATTCTTCCCCGCTTCCTTTTATTTTTTCCCCTGCTGCGACCGTCTCCCACTCCCATCAGAAACACATATTTCTCCTTTTACTCAAATAAGAGGAAAGAAACAAATTTTATTATTGCGGATGGTCAACCTGCATTTAATTATTTATCATACGAAAAGTAAAGCTACAGGAAATAGCATACGTAACTCTGTATCCACGACGTCCATTTTTTGATCAATGGAGCATAAAGAATTCAGTTCCCTTTTCTTACATTTGCCTCTGGCATTTCATGTGTGAAGGAGAAACAGAAGAAAAAGAGCGAAAAAATCTCAGTCACTAGAACTGAAGTGAAAGTAAAAAGATTTTTTTCCCCCTCAACTTACACAGCAGACCACACCGAATGTGGCATAATTTACACGTAACGTTATTCCATTTCTGATGGCTTTGTTAAATATGTTCAAACAATGCAACGAAAAGTATTTAGAATGACAATAGACGTGACATTTTTGTTGTTGATTAACAGATTGCCCATTAGACTTCGTTAGACTCAAATCCCCTTGTTCATACAAGGAAAAGGTCAAAATAATATAGTACCAAATTATCGGGAGCAATGACAATGTTAATGTTCTCTTTGCACTATTCAATTCACTCAAAAAATACTATTATGATGTTTTAGTAATGAAACTTACATAACACATAAAAATAATAGACAATGTTTTAGTGGACCATTTTGGTCTTACGTTCACAAGTATTTTACAACAATTTTCAGAGTCCGTATAGGTCGAAGCTTTATGGAAAAAATTTGGACAATGGATTTTTTTTTTTTTTTACAGAGTTTTCTTTAGTTCACAATGGTTCGTGGTAACTAAAGCTCCACAAGAACTCAACCAACTAACTAATGAGATTCAGCATGATGTCATCCTAAATGCCGCTTTGTAGAATCGTGTTGGTATAAGATGAAAAATACGCGTACGAGAAGTACCGGTATATCATACAGACCGTCTCATTTCGAGCACTGGTTACAAGAATTTCTGAGTTTGATTGTTTTTTTGCTAAAATGTCACCTAAATTACAGATCCAACATAAAAACGACTATCTTCCTTAGTTTGTAAGATAGAGCAATGATTTTGATAACGTTGGAAAAAAACAGATTTGGTCCTTTTAATGCGATGTTTTCCCATATTTGTGACAATTTCAATTATTTGCCTTAAATTAATAGAAAGAAGCGAACCAAACAAAATTTTGGGGATAATAACTGTCATATTTAAATATGGCGGCAGTATATAAGAACTATACCACCTTTTGTTACTGATGTCGTATATTGGCTTCAATTTGAAGTCAGAACGAAATGTTTAGTTTCATTCTGTGAGAAAATATTATCGATATTTCAACCAAAAGTGTTGAACATAATAATTCAATATGGTGGTTCAAAATGGCGGAAAATGGCACAGTAGATTTTGGTAGACTTTTGTTATGTTGTTCAGGACTCAGTTCTGTCCCAGAAAAAGCAGAGAGAAATCGTGTTGCAATTTGTCCAAAGTTAAGGTACAAATTGACTAAACTAGAACCACAAAACTCTTTGTAGAGATGTATCCTTGCTTCTACGTGCCTGCAAGTGTGCAAAAGATTCTAGTTCATGGATCTGCCATTCTGTCAAAGACACTTCTTCCGATGGGCCACTTACCGAAGGAGAATAGGGAATGTATAAATAAGGATTTGAAGTGTTTCAGGCGAACTGATTTAAAAACAAAACTCTAGAGCCTTCTGAAATGAAAGCATTGCCCATTTTCTATTAGTTTCCGCTTATATCAAGTCCTTCTTATAAACACTTTCCTTCCTATGTATGTGACCTCATCAAATGTCGTAAAGTATCAGAAGATAACCATTTTTAGATATTTGAAGGTCAGGTGACACTGTCCAAGATAGTGAAAGCGACAGTGATTTCAAAACGATGTTATAAACAACTTATTTTATTACAACGTCTATTTCACTTGTTACCTCTCATCATTTTGACTCATCAACAAAACATCATAAACAATATTTCACACGTTATAACTGTTTTCTTAATTTTGGTTCCGTTTTTGGGATTCTGTCTTACTGTGCACTCCGATGATACAATATTCCACATAAAATATTTTGATCAATTTTTCTCCTAAATTGTGTTGATTGGTCCACATACACTTTTGTTCTTGTTTTGTTATTACTTTTCTCTCGTTTATTTCTTTTTCACTCTTTGTATTCTTAGCTTTATCCATATAATTACCTTTATAGTCACAAAATATTGAATATAATAACAGGGAAATATTTTTTTCCTTATTGTAGTGCAATGCGCTATAAAAGAAATCTGAGAGCAAATATTGATATTTAGTTTCATTATATCAAACGTTCAATATCTTCTGACAAGCTTCTATTGTTATAGATCAGAGATTCCCAACTTGGGGTACTCACTAGGACTTTCAGGGCTATACGAAAAAAAAAAAATTGACAAAAAGCACATATGCCAAAAGTGCAATTCAAAACATTAAACTTTATAAATTAAAGCAACATATGCCAGTATTGATTTACGGAATATAGTTTTATGTGTAACCTGTGACGCATTTATTTGATTTTTTGTCTTAGTTTTGAATGTACTCGTAAATGTAGATGAATTGTCTACTCACCTTATTATTCCATTAAATTTTAATTCAATTATTGGGCTATTGACTTACAGTAAGATATTCTATTTAAAGTAATAGCATTACTATCATGAAGAACGATGGTTCTTCGAGTGACGCTGACAAGGGACTATGTTAGTGGCACTCTATGTATACAGCTAATTTCGCATCTAGCGAACTAAAAGCCCGATTTTTATGCTTAAACTTGCATTTAAAAGCTCTTTGTTAAACACAGAAAAAAGTGGATTAGTAGGACCTCCCCGGGATCTGTTATTCTGTCTGTCTTTTTGCTTTATTCCAAAATGGTTGGTACCAGCGGATTTTAGGGATCAATTGTGGGCCTCGTAGAGACAAATTGATGCTTTTTTTTAAAAAAAAAAAAAAAATAGGAGTTACCGTTTTCGAGATACGGAGCCTACCATGGTCCAAAATCGATCTTTTGTATGAAGGCTATGCACTTTTTTTTAACTGACAGTCTTACAAAATAAGTGATATCAGTATCAAAACCCTTTCGGGGTAAAGGGAAAAGTGACGCAAGAATTCAACTCACAAAAGAAGTGATATCCATTTTACGAGTGATTTCTTTGTGTCACTATGGGGGAAGGAAGGATAATAAATCTCTTAACTTTATTGCAAAGGAAACACTTCCATCATAGCGACACAAAGAAAATCACTCGCAAAATGGATACCACTTCTTTTGTGAGTAGAATTCTTGCGTCATTCTTCCCTTTAACCCGAAAGAGTTTTTATACTCATATGAATTACACATGTTTTACTGATATGAAGGGTGCAGTTTATGATAACAGACTAGCAAGGGGTACGCAAATAGGAAAAGATCAGGAACCACTAGTATAGATAATGGAAGCAAAGACTGCAAAAAAAAAAAAAAATGTAAACTGCTGGCAAGCATCGCGAAAAAAATTATAAAATTCTTCACAGAAATTCAAATATTTATAATTGGATGGCCTAAAACCAGAGTGAACGAAGCGGCCTGAACTAAATATTGCAGAAGCGAAGATAAAGAGTTATCTTCCCACAACAATCTGTACAAAATAGAAAAATCTTTCAGTAGTTTCACAGTTTATTGGTAGTGCAACACTTTCATTCTTACATGATAAATAGTGTACCAAGTAGAAAATGCCAATAACTGAATTTCTGATTAAAGTGAAGTTGGGTTAACTTTGGTTTTAAGCCATCCAATTGTAAGCGTTCAATGTCCCCCTTTGACTGCTTTATCATAACTAAAGTTAATCGAATTTTTACAATAGTATCCAAGAATGGTTTAGGACAGAGGTAGGCAAACCTTTTGGATTCACGGGCCTATCAAGTTAACTGTTAAACGACGCGTACCGCATTAGTAAACAAATGCAGACGTGATGATAATAAGGCCAACGACTCGAAAGTCCCGGGTTCGAGTCCCGGCTGGGGCATGGGTGTGAATTTTAATAGCTAAATGGCGAATCGTGACGGGTCAAAGTCCAAAGTTACTAGACTGGCCCATATAAAAATAAAGTTTAAGTTTTAAGTGATGATAATAGGTCTATAGTCTTTAGATCAACTTTGACTACTTTGATACTTGCTTGCGAAACTAGCATAAACGTGCGTAAATAATGCCTTATAGGTTTATGTTAGCTGTTTATGGAACTTCGGTAAATTATAGCATGCAACTAATTTCAGATTACACACATATTTCAATATTTCGTGGTTAACTAAAAGCTATTTCGCTGCGGATTTAAATTTAGTTTTAAAAAAATTTCACCGAGCTCCTCAGTTGGTCTTGAACAAGTTCTTGCAAGCGTTGTAACTTGTTGCAACTGCGATTTCCTTCCGGAACACACCTCTTGGAATATAGCAACGACCGAATTTTTGACAAATTTTGAAACTGTGAAAAGCCTACCTGTTTTCGCTATAAGTTCTTCTTCTTCAAATCTAGCACACACTGATAGAGGTCCAAGGGGACTGATTTTTAAAAGTATATTCTTGACCAACAAAGAATGCTTTAAGAAAGTTTACCTTTCCTGAGCTCACCTCCCAATACGTCATATTTACAATTATGTTCGGCGTCATAGTGGCGTCTTATTATAATCTCATTATCACCAAATGCAAATATACGTGCAAGAGTTCAAGATTGTTTATGTTATATAAAAGGAGAAGAAAAAAATGTATTGAAGTGGGCAAGGGGATCATATTATTTTATCCGGGTTGGAGTTACTGGTCTCTCCAGACGCCTCCCCAGGTGGAGGATAGGGGAATGGCGACCAGATATGGTGTGTACCGGAAATATTCAGGAGCAGACCAAAACCAGTACTGCTGCCTTGCAGTTAGTAGAGAGATCTACAAAGGCTAGGGGAAGATAAATCCGAACAAAAATATCGTGGTGAGGGGAAGCAGCATCACCATTACCATTCTGACAATGAGGCTGAAGATGTATGACATGAGCAAGGTTCAGAGATGAACAGAGTAGGACACCTTGAATATCTGCCTTTACTGCGAAGTCGTAGAGCTGACAACTCTACACCGCTAAAACATGTCAAGAAATAGTAACAGATGGTTCATGGATTCCCCTGGAATAAAATATTCCGGAGATAAAGTAGTCCCTCATTCGTATCTCCGGGCGGAGGCTGCTTCAGGGGTCTCGAAGCACAGGGTTGAGAAATACCTTAGAATAGGAACGTGGAACGTACGAACGTTATACCAAACGGGAACTCTTCAGATGGCGGTACGCGAGACCGCGAAGTACGAGCTAGACATATTAGCGATACAAGAAGTTTGGTGGGAGGGTCAAGATAGCATCCGACAGGGCAAATACACTTTCTACTGCGGAGGAAAACACAGTCTCACGATTTCGGAACAGGATCCTCATTAAGAACGTACTCGATGGGGCAATACGGTTTTAATAACTGTTTATGCTCCGACCGAGGTGGCTAATGGTAACGACAAAGATATATTCTTCGATGAGCTAGAAAGGCCGTTTGATCGATTACAGAAGTATAATTCGAAAACTGTGTTGGGTGATTTAATGCAAAGGTAGGGAGGAAAAAAAAATATAGGTTCACCAGCTATTCATTGATTGAAAATATACAGAACGGTTATTCTGCCGGTAATACTTTACGGTTGCGAAAGTTGGGGAACGACCCTAGCAGATGAACATAAATTACGTGTGTTTGAAAATAAGGTTTTGAGAAAGATATACGGGCCGAGATGTTTAGAGAATGGAGGAGACTGCATAATGAAGAACTCCACGAACTGTACGATTCACCAGATGTTGTAAACATAATAAAATCGCGATGACTAAGGTGGGCAGGCGATGTAGCTCGGATAGGGGAAAAAGGAAGATTATATTCTATCCTGGTTGGAAGGCCGGATTGTAGGAGACCGTTGGGAAGACCGAGACATCGTTGGGAGGACAATATTATAAGATATCTTCGAGAAGTAGTGTTCGTGATGAAAACTGGCTTTATCTTGCCCAGGGTAGAATCTAATGGCGAACGTTTGTTACTACGGGGATGAACTTCCGAGTTCCATAAGCTATAGAGTTAGTTAGGTATAATGAACATTTCATACTGATTGTACGGACAAATGCTACTCTGAATCTAAAAGAGCATAAAAAGTTTGCAACGTATGCCAGTAGATTTTTAATTGAATAATATTTGAATTTCAAAACTATTAAAATGAATCCCACTCTCTGTTTTCTTAATTTATATATGAATATAATGAGCAAACGATAGATATTGGTTGTTAAAGTAATATTTGTATGACGGCATTACGAGGGTGAGATATAGAAGAAAATCTTCCGTGGGCTGCGTAGAAATCTTTCGCGAGCCAATGCCGCCCGCGGTTTGCCGAACCCAGTTTTAGAAAGCTTCACTACACATTAAATCAAAGGAGCTAAATTCCGCTCGATTTGAGCGGAAAGAGGGAACACCCTTATAGAGTGAACTTTCATGATGAGAAATTTACGCTCCATAATCATGGGATCTACGGTAGTCCATTTCAATAAAATGTTGAAAATATAAAAAAAGATGCAACAGGGGCCATTTATTCATAAGTATTAAGAAAGAAAAGTAATGTTCTTGTGACTGAAAAAAGTAAAATAATAAACTCGGGGAGATTTGAACCTGGTATCTTCCAGTTATCTATCCAACGCCTTAACCCCTAAGCTAGCCGTCCAACAGCTGCAATACAAACAGTGATAATACCACTTCGAAATGGTTTCTTTCGTCTCGTCAGGTATTTGGGAACAACATTCAAAAATTTCTTGTACATATCTTAATCCCGACGTCTTCTCGTATATTTCTCTGACAGAAAAGTTTTAAAGTTTTTTTATTGTCATTTTTAACTAAACGCAACGCTATAAATTTCACATCTCAGCATAGTCTTTCCATAACCTTCGCAGGTACAAATGTCTGAGAACAAAGTTGAATAGAAGCCAGATGCATTGTAAATCACTCTAAAAACATTAGAAATATGCCACTCTGAAAAGATGAGAAATCGAAGAATAAACCACTCTAGAAAGATGAGAAATCGCACTTTCAAGTTTGAAGAATAAATGAGAAATCGTTCTTCAAGTTTGAAAAAATAAATTACATTCAAAACACCGGAATTTCATCTAGAAAAAGCACATATTCCATCCAAAGCTAGAGCGTTTTGTTCAAAACCACTCTTTTCAAGTAAAATTTCCGCTCTGCGAAAGAGTCATCCCTCTTTCATAGAGTGAAAACTCCGCTCTTTTGATTGAGACTACGACTAAATTCACGAAGGTTCTTTTCGATATATACCACGTGTTGCGACCTTGAACGATCTTTCTTTAAAGAACCCATACTGAAAGTATTTTCTGGAATTATATCTGGAATATTATTTTCTGGAATTTATATCCAGTCACTTTACTAACCAATAGTTCTTTTGACACCTAATCTTTTCGCTCACACCTCATGGCGAATTAAGTAACAAGCTCCCTGAGATAATAACAAACGCTTTCTACACAAATTTATTTTAAAACATCCTAGAGGGTTAGGCAACACATATTTACTAATTGTTCGTTGGGATGTCTACCTCCAAGTTTGAATTCAATTTTTAACGTCTTTTTAACAACTTTGGCTCAGTCCGATGGATGATGAATTTGCTGATGAAGTGTTGAATTCGTGGAATGAAGAATGTGCAAGAAATCGGGAAAACCCCGAGAAAACCAACTCATACGGCATTTGCCCATCATAAATCTACCAGCAAGTATTTGCTACATAAATTTACAGTTTACTATAGACCAGCAATTGTATCAATGAACCCAACTTACCGGTAATTTCTCATAAATACCTGTAATTACAAGGTATTAAATGCAGTACATTACACCTATTAACTTGATCCCTCTTTACACTAAATTTTTCATGAATATAAACTATGTTTGCTATGGTAGTGTTCTCTTTGTAGGTTCTATGCTCTGGTTTTCATGTGTATAACATATCAGTATAAAAACCTCTTCGGGGTAAAGGGAAGAGTGACGCAATAATTCTACTCATAAAAGAGGTGATATCCATTTTGCAAGTGATTTTTTTTGTCTATGGCGAAGTGTTTCCTTTGTAATAAAATTAAGATATTTAGTATCCTCCCTTCCCCCATAGTGACACAAAGAAAATCACTCGCAAAATGGATATCACTTCTTTTGTGAGTAGAATTATTGCGTCACTCTTTCCTTTACCCCGATAAGTTTTTTTTTCTGATATCACTTATTTTGTAAGGCTGTTAATTAAAATTAAAGGCGATTTTGGACCATGGTAGGCTCCGTATCTCAAAAATGGTAACTCCTATCAATAAATTAAGCAGTTGACCCCCAAAACACCCTGGTACCATCCATTTGGGGCTAAAACAAAAATACAGGCACACTTTTCGATAAGTTGTGAAAATTCTGTGATTCGGCTATAAACAGTCATAACTTTTGAACCCCTTCACCGTTTAACGGTATTGAAGGGTAGATTAAGATTACGCTAGTTTCGGCGGCCTATATGGTCTGGGGTCAGTGCTATCATCAGAAATGTGAAATTTTGATATTTTTTTTGCACCGCCCTCGGGGGTCCTAGGGAGGCCCTACCGACTCATTTTTTTTCTTCTGTATCTTAGTATGGTAAGACCTTTCAAATGCAAGTTCAAGCATAAAAATTAGACTTATAGTTTGCTACATCCGAAACTAGCTGTATATGTTTGAGTGCCGCTAACATACTTATTTGTCAGCGTCACTCGAAGAACTATCGTTTTACATAATCCCACATACATTACTATCTCTACTGTTCCTAATGTTTTTATTGTTACAATTTATGCTCTGAGATCTAAATCGTAAATGAGCTGACTGCAGTCACCTGTGTGAATGTTGTGTGTGAGTTAGATGTATACACCTTTGGAGCAACTCTTAGACGCTTCTTTCCAAGTTTCGATGACATGTTTTGTATCGATGCTACAAGGAATTGCCTCCAGGTTTACATAGCTTATACCACATAAAAAGGAGTTTGCTGCACACATAACCTCAATTGAATGGCCACATGCGAGAAGTTAGTGGCTAGTTTTATTAAATTTCGTGTTTCGCTGATTTCATACAGTAAAAGTGAAATAGCTCTTTGTTTATGTGTTGTATTAAAAAAGTATGAGTTAGTGTTACATTGTGATTATAAGCTATAATATTCTTTACGCAGCAGTTACGCGGAATTCCCCACATAAGAATTTCATTGTCAAGGTCTTTACGTTGTGCAGAAAGAAAAAAATCCCCTGTAAGATGCATTTTTCAGTCGTGAACTTCGCTCGAATACATTTCTTAGATACAACCTTGATTGTGATCGTGTTAATTTGGAGGCACCCTGTATACAAGTATTCAGGAAGAGTGAGAAAGTGAGAGAGGGAGAGAGAGAAGATTGAAGTCAAAACAAGGCGTGGTAATGTCAGAATGCTATAAACTTTGCTAAGTTGCTGCACTGGAAGGTAAGTTACTGTAACTTTGTATATGCTCAAATAGCGCCTAAGAACCACACCCAGCTACAATACAATAATGGAGCGTTTAAATGTAATACCAAAGTCACACTAAGAAGGAAGTTATAATTTGGTATTGAATGAACTAACACAACTTCTTAGTTGTGTTCACAGAGGCTAAGTTTTGTTCAGTTATAGTTTTTTCTATTGTCGTTATTTTTTTTTCTGTGTTATTTCCTAGTGTAAAATGACTACCCCATGATGTATCTAGAATATGTTCTTCAAACATTTTTTAAAGTACTATTAACGTGGAATACGAATGACCCTTGACTTTGAACCTAAGACAGACCAGAAGCGTCAAAAGTATCACATCATGGCACATGCCACTCGCTACAATTCTTAATTCCCATGCCTCTCACTGAATTGTAAAACTTCGACAAAATCACAGAATTGGCTATCCACGCTAATTAAAGCAAATAATAGCCAAGATCAAAACATAGACTTTTCAACAAGATCAATTATATAATTTTAGCAATCTTTTTCATCAATATTAAGTGTGTTTTATATATATGAAACAAGCTGTTATGTAAAAGAAATATCTTTTTAAAGAAGCAAAATTCCTTATCTGATCCGGAAATCCATTAAAAACTGTGTAACTGAAATAACAATACTGAGTACAAACTTTAACAAAGACAATCATATACACTGTTTTTGATTATCTATTTCTTTGGCATTATAGCTTTACTGTGTTGATTAAGCATAAAATTTTATTACATCTTTATATGTTTTGGATAAACGGATACTACATTCCAGGTCGTCATCAACTATAACAGAAAAATAATCTGTATTTACTCTCTGCTTAGAGACAATTGTTAGATATAAAGATTAACAAAAGGAAATAGAACAGTGCAAATGATTCTCATATTCAAGAAAGTACAATTATGGACTTTGGAATTACGGAAACAAGTTTACCTGGTTAATAGACAAGAATGGCCATACCTTTATTAATTAACCGAGCCGCCGTAGCTCAGAGGTAGTGTGTTGGCGTAGCATTCGGTAGGTCATGGGTTCAATCCCAGTGGCCGACCATCCTGACTGAAGTTACATATTCCTTTTACATTATATAAATTGAGTGGAAAAGTGTCGTATCCTCTTTACCCTTGACGCAGTGAGATGTGTGGCATCAGTTCATTGGCTACCAGTTGGGATAGTATACACTCATGATAACTGTCAGAATAAGACTTTTTTTTTGTCAGAACTGTTCTGCTGACAAAGGCGAACATAATAGAAGGTATCCACATATTGGCGGTGTTATTACCTCACTGGGTAAAGCCAAACAAATATCCACGAAGTGCACAAAGATGGAAGGATGGCGTTCATAAGCACAACAGGAACTCTGATATAGAAGTTAACGAGGAACGTGCAATCAAGCAGGTGGAGGATGAATCACGTATTTACATTGTTAGAGTAAAAAGAGTAATGAATGACATTGATGGTGAGACGAAAGCCATTATACTTGTTGCATTCTTTGAAACGGAAGATTTTGACAAACGCCAGTGACCTAGAGGGCAAAGCAGAGTTTTCAATCGGTTTGTTGCGTTTAAATAGTGTTTCGTTCAGGGAGTGATCGAAACCGGAGGACCCAGAGAACGATAAATACGAAGCACAAAATTCCCAGTTCATTATAGTTCCCAGACCGGGTCGCTTGGTCACCCATGTTCGGATTAGCTGGGTCATTGAGTCAGCGAAAGTTACCCGGTTTCAGCTCTGTCTCCCAAGATATGGATCCCACTTTCCCAGAGTTTTGTAACCTCACGCACAATTACACTGAAGTCCTTGTAGCAAATAGGCTTACACCATATATGTGTGTAAGTTTATAACCAAAACCAAGAGTCAATTACACCTGTAAAGCTTCATGCATACTGCCATGTGCAGCCATTAATTTTGTATTCAAATCACTATGTGATCTAATGCAACATGATGAACCCAGACTACAACAATATGACTTTTAAAACTTATTTAATGCCTATGCCTTTTAGTATCTTTGGCTCAGGCCGGGAAGGGTGAGGTAGAGGATTTGGGAAATATCGGCAGGGTCTTATTTGTGGTATTATCAAGACATTCGCCTGGTGAAATTAAAGGAAACCACGGATAGCCTGTCAGAATGGTCGGCCGGGGAGTTCCAGCCCATGTATCTACCCGTTGCTGATCCGAAGTCTGTGACATCATCGCCAAAACCGCACGGACTGGATATGACCACAGCTATGTAAAGTCGAAATCATATAAGGTTTTTAGACAAGCAAGACATAGTGGAAACCTGCTGACAGAAACAAAATCGCCATTGCCTAAAGTCCTTAAAAAAATAATTCAAAATTCAAATAATTCAAATACAAAATCACCATAGCAATGGATCTGCAGCAAGCGTTTCATATGTCCTTCATTAGCCCAGACGTAGTTTTCTACCTTTAGCACTTATAGGGAAATTGCTTTGGGATACAGTTCTGTCAGGATGATTCAGCAGTTATGTGATTTGCTGAAATTTGTAGCATCTTGTGAGAGTGTATAAATAAGCAACTGTATAATGTGAGCTATTACAAATTTTCCAAAAAACTTACCGGCAAAGTTACTTAGTATTCTACAGAAATTTTGCACAAGATAAAACAAAAACGTTGTAATCACTCTGCAGTGGGTGTATCTGCTAGACTAGGTCACAGATCTGATGACAGCAGGGCATAGATATTTGGTACCTGGCCACCCTTTCCTAGAATGTGATTTCGATGTTATTAAAAGACTAAAATGTTCAAACACATTTCTTTTTACTCCATCAAAGTGAGTGCTGCTGATACAGAAAGCAAGAAAAAATAATTTAAAGGTAATAAAGGACCAACAAAAATATCCATATGGGTCGGACATGTCCCACAGATCGACTATGGAGAAACTCTGTATTACATACCGCCAAAAAATTGCAAACTATAGGAACAAAGAGAAAATAATCGAACATTAGCAAAAAATTGCAAACTAGGAACAAAGAGAAAAGAATCGAACATTAAGAGAAATAAATCAAATATAAATTTAATTTGAAGCATGAGAGAATGTCCCTTCGAGTTAAATTAATGATCCATATCTATGAAGAAACAATCCTACAAACACAATACAGTATTTAAAATAACATTTATTACCTAAACAAGTACTAAAAACCATATTTTAAGACATAAAACACCACTTTTCAACTGTTACTCGCTGTCATGGTCAAGTGTAACGATTTTACAGACTCATTTATTTCTTAATTAGTTTGTTTAAAATTTTTATGGTTTTATACTGTTACAAGATCATGTTTGGATTTCTAGAGTCTCATTTTATGTTATTTTTTTCTTTAGCTCTAGCATATTTATGACATTTTTCCATACTGGATTTAAAATTCCGCATTTATTTTCCTTTTTACGTTATCTATACTGTAACAAATTCGATATTCTCCTGGAATGTTTCAACTAGGGCCTAAGTTGAAAGTATCATCCCATCATTTGCCTGGTGCGACTGAGGAAAAACCTCAGTTAGGATGGTCAACCGCTGGGTACTGAACCCACAGCCTCCTGAATCCTAAGCTAACGCTCTACCACGGAGCTACGGTCGCTAGGTATCTGTCCTTTCTTGAGATTTTTTTGTATGTTTACTCTGTACTAGCACCTTTTTAATTTTTCAATCTTTTTCTTCCAATCCACTTTTATAAAGTTAGACACTAAACAACTCAGAAATAAATTATTCTCTTAACATGTTACACTCGAAAATGAATAATTTCAGGTAGATATGTGAGGTTTATTATAGTTTTGGCATTATAGTATTTGATGTCTAATTTCTAGTGTGCAGTTAAATTTCCTCCGCTAGAAATATTTGTGGTCGATTTAAGCAGGCATAATATATACCAGTTGAAAACGCTTTTGCGAAACGTACTATTTTTCTATTGTGTTTGTTGTGTTGTTATTGTACAACTGTCTCAAGAATCTACCATGTAAGTATCTTTTCTTACCATTTTATATATTAGTGCAGTGGCTACCCTGCAAATTTTGCTTTCTATGGTAACAAATGTCAACTAGAATCACCCACGCCGTAACAGTAACGTTTGTGTAGCCACTTCCGAATAGCATAGTTACGTGCAACGACAAAACCAACACATACTAAAATGTACCAGGTCTGTGAAATTGTTAAAGTGTACATTGAAAATATTAAATATAATCGACTTCATATTTTTTATTTGACACATAATACGTATATCTGACAAAAATATTAAGGTTTGATTTTTATATAAAAAATAACTCGTACTTTTCAAAAATAAAAAAAATGTCAGTTGTAGCCCTTCACTTCTGAGCTACCTAAAATATGATTAGAGCTTTGTAATTTTAATATGGTTCTATCCAATCTCAATACCACGACTCGTAAAACCCTCTAGCGGTCCAACGTCGGGCTCCATTAGAACGAACGACTTACACAAGAAAACGATCTCTTAAGAGAATGATCTCTTTCTCTATTTCTTTTTCGGTATAGCCTGATATGGACACCTGGACCCGAGTTTGTTAATTTATTTTTTCTGTATATAATTTCAATAATTTCTCACAAACTTTCAGAATGAACTTGACACATTTGAAATCTTTAGTTCCAAACCCTACCGAGAAGGTCGGGTACAGTTAAGTAACCCAAATACACTTCTCTCCTTGAAAGCTTGAAAGAGAGAAATATATAAAGTGAAATGAATGTGATATTTTCGAATGAGTGTGCAAACTAAGATTTTTAAAGATAGATTATTATGCATTTAATGTTACTAATACATCGGGACATCTAGATGAATATATAAGTTAGCTAATTCTCTGAAGTTTTGGAAAACGATGGTGAAGTTAAATGTAACATATGCAGATTTTTTTCTTCTTTCAGGGTGATTTTCAACCCTGGTTTTATTACCATTCACCAAAAACATACTAATGTTGAATTCTGTTCCATTCATTCGTACTGTGCTCACATAGGATGTTAATAATAATTCAAACTTGAATTTCGGTATTTAATGTTCACATGATCGTTTTATATTTCTTTCACATTCCTAACAAACAGGAAACTTACTTCGTGCAAAATAAATTTCTAATTATTGAAACCGTGTTTCATTTTTTACAATAACTAGCTCGGAAATCATATTGTCATTTAATTCTTACTAAAAATTCGTTGGTTTTATACTTCAAATGAGAGGATATATACTTATTGCTCATAGCTTAGTTAAAAAAAAAACGATAGGTTTTATGTTCTGTTTTACGTGTTTTCACAAGAAATCCGGTAATCATTTTTATTTCCAAAGACTGCTCGCTCCGGACCTTTCATGCAAGACATTCTAAAAGCTAGTTAATTACACAAATATTAGTTCCTGAGACTAAAATGGAATAAATATTGGATTGAACATAAAATCGGTATGATTTTTTTAAACATTTATTGTTAGTAGATGTAAATATGGTGACTATAACCTAAATCTATTAAAATATTTGTGGTAGGAAACGTTGAAGATAATTTCAGGAAAATTTTTTGCCAATACTTTCAGTTAATTAATAAAATATTAAATGGAACAAACTCGTTAGTTATGACTACTTTTTTCCGATTAACCTTACTTAATCTACATACGTATCTGAAAGTATGTCCAGTTGTTATTTATTCAAACGCACATACGTGCATCGATTTTCACAAAATTTGGCATACGTATTTCTTCGCTTCCGGGACAGCCACAAAAATATTTTAAGTCACCGGAAGCGACAGTGTGGCCAACTAATTAAAAATAATGTTGATTTCATTGTTAATAACGATGAAATTAATTATTTTTTTTATTATTTTTTTTAGATTCAAGTTTTGATTGTTGCAAACCAGAAGTAACTTAATTTGATTAACTAAGATTGGAAGGAAGTGTAATACGTAAGGTATGGATGAGTAACTAATAATAATAGTAGTTGTATAATTTTTTGTAAATGTTGCAGTGGTAGTAGTTCTTGTAATTGTCATGGTGGTTGTAGTTGTTGTTTTTGTAGATGTTGTAGTAGCTGTGATATCTGTAGGACAACTGTCAGTGTTGCCAACATATTTTATTGACCCCGCATCAACGGGCGGGCAATCCGTTAGTATCATAAAATATATTAAAAAATTGTTGAAAATAAGATTTAAAAAAAAAAATTGAAGCTAATTCAGATACTATCCTAAAATTTAGCTTATGATACTCCGTGAAAATAATTATTAAAAATAGAATGAAAATATGTGTTTCTTGTTACATCCAAACTATTCGGTCTTGATTATCTAACATCTGAAAAGGTGCTATGTTATCATATATAATGTGTGTAGAACACTTTAATCTTTTTGTCAGAATTTCCTTATCTCATAATTTAGTTTAGAAGTTCCAATGTTCCGGACAGAGAAGTAAGAATATTTTAACATCTCAACTTGTAAAATCAATTTACGTATACATTAACTTGTCTACTCTACGATTTGAACTTAAATCTTTAATATAGAAAGGGATTCAAAGATCAAGAAGAAAATAACGTGTTTTTTCTGTCTCTCATTACACCATGCAATTTCTTTCTTGCATCTACTTTCTTTTCATATTTTAAATCATTAATTTATGTTAATGATTTCTTCGTAAGCTACTGACAGTACATCATGTTAGATTACTTCAACTGACTATACTTGTGTGTGGTGCCACATTGAAGAAAAGTTCATAAGCACACTGCAAACCGTATTTTTTTCGTGCATTAGAAATATAGTGGTTGTCAAAAGAATAAGTGCACAGAATTTCACTGTTCAAGTTTGAATATAATTCTTTCTTTCAGCAAATAAGACTTACTGAAAATATGATATTTATTCATATTTGTACTTATGTAGGTACATTCTGTACACAAAATATGGTACATTGATAGCTTGTTAATATCTGAAACGTATGGTAGAGCTGATCTACCTAGTAAAGATTGTTGAAACAGTCTTTGATTATGATTATAACTCATGCTTTGATAATAATAGCTCCTGCTTTATAATAATTCAGAAGTAGGTTTTCCGTGAACACATTTGGCACCACACGTAAAATAAACCAACGAAAAATGCTAATTGTTTGGCATTAATGTTTGTGTGAATATTTTCTAATACAGGGTTAAAACACAATAGTGTAATTTTAACAGACTGAATAAATACTAGGAAGAAAAATGTAAAGATATATTAATTGCATTAATGCTACTCTTCTTTATAACAAATATCAGATGATAAAAATGAATGCGTTTCACAGCAGTGCTAGTCATTTAATACATGTTGTTGTTACAATCATTTCATGCAAACCTCATGATTGAAATTTGCCCACAGACTTCACACGTTGGAGGCGCATGCTTGTTGAAACAGTAATCAAAAGGTGTATCGAAATTTTGCTGATAGTCTGTAATACCGGCTTTGAAACATGCATAATGAAACCACAGGGAAGAAAACTGGTTATTAGCAAGTGGTGACTTTTTTAATAATACTGCACCGAGCATGCATATTCTCGTTTCCCGTAACTTCTACCATTATAGACATACGTATCTCATTTTCCATCTTCCTATATCCTGTGTAGAACGCGAGGTGTGTGTTTCTAGTTATGGTCTTGCTAAAATGTGTGAAATTTCACGATATTTCACCATCAAGGGTGTTTCCCCCTCCCCCTTAAGCCTAACTTCCGCCTAGATAAAAAAAATACGTATCTCTTAAATTTCCTCCCTTTACGTACTGCAGGAGTTTCAAACAAATTCGACTGTGACACTTCGATAACTCTCCTTGTAAGTACTTTTGTGATACACATTATTGACATTATTAATTGAAACAGGAAGTATTTGGTCTTAAAAAAAACTAAATGGTTGTTTTAATTGAAGAGCTCATGTTTCTTATACATTTGAGAAGAATAGAAAAACAAAGAATTTTACGATTCTGAAACAAATAATGTAAAAATATTTTTTGTTGTATGGTATTCTCGGTTACTCGTTTTCATTGTTGAGTTTTTATTTTTTGACAGTCGTAGCTATGATACAAGCATCTGGAAACTTAAATTATTCTAGAATTTTGTTGTCTATATGTTTATAGAAACACAAGAAAGTCTAAGCAAGAAGTATAAGCAACGTTCTCTTTCAAAACTTGCGTACACTGATGTTAGCAATATTTGCTTGACTTTAGGTTGCAAGGTTCACTGTTTGCTTACCAGGTGTATGTGTGAAAACGAAGGACCAAGAAAAACATTAAATCTACAGAAAAACGATTTTGAAAAGACAGAATGATTTTGGAGTTCCGTAAACTTAAAAAAAACAATAAAAAACCTGAAATTTGAGATGTTAGTGCCGAGGATGAAGTCACTATTTTTACGAAATAGTGACTCTCATTAAATAAGTGTTCTCGCCATTCGCAGCGTGCATTCTGAGTCACTATATTGGAATATGGCCACCATCATCAGTTTTTTTTTTATTTTTATAACTTCTTAAGTGAATGACCCTATTCGAAGTTTCGTTTCCTTAAATTGTTCATAATTCAATTCATTACATGTAAAATGTAAAGAATTATTTATTTTAAGCGTTGTCAGCATTAGGTAGCATGCATGCACTCTGAGCGCCCATATTAGAAAATTAACTTCAAAATCTGTCTTTAGACTATAAATTTTTAGTAAATTGTTCTGTTATGATATATTAAATTCTTCATAATTTAATGCCACATAAAAAAGGTAAAATAAATATTTTGGCTAAAGCCATTAATTTAACCAGAAGACAAAAAAAATATTTTACAGAATTATTTTATATTTTTTGTATAATCAGTATTTAAAATGACTAGCTTTCTTACTTCAGCAGAATTTTGTTGCTTTCTTTCTTTACTGTGCGAACTGTATCTAGTATCTACCGGTACTTAAAATATAAGACTTTATATTCCATACTTAGAGTTTTGCGACTAACCAGTAATATGAAAGTGACATTTTTATGGGATTTTTTTTTTTTGAAGCTTTACAGAGACAGTACAGTACTGTGTTCTTGTTCCGTGAAAACTATGCTTTTTGTGCATTTGTTTCCTTTTATATTTGTCTTTTTAAGAATTTACAATTTATTAGTTAAGTGCCTAAGTGTGACGTTGAGTTCAGTAGGTTACATTTATTTCTTCAGTAAATGGCGTCATGGTCTCCTCGCTGCTTTAATCCAATTCAGTGTTGCAAACCGAGTGTGTTTTCTTATTATTATAAAAATCATATGGTTCAGTTTTTATTTCAATTTAAGCTGTCAATTTTCTGTTTTCTTCGATTCAGATAGACAATTTTCAATATTTTTATTTCATTATTAGGAGACTTCATTATCTCATTATCAGAAGAAGTTATCATGCCTGGTGATGCAGGAATCCTCGAACACAGAGAATCTCCATGTGATCGATCACAGCAAGAAGGAAGTAAGGAGTTCTATCCCTTATCCTCTACCGACTTTTCTAAATGTCGCCATGCACGGATCCCAAAATTTGTATCACTAAGCACAACTGATAAAATTTCGTACTTGTTAGGGTCGACACTAAGAGGATATTCACGAACCCAAGGAAAACAACTATTACTATTATTTAGGTCATTATATTCACTTAAAAACACGTTTAAAGGAAATAATTGACTTCCTGTTCGACCTTGAAATATCAGTATCGTATGATCGAGTGGTAAGTAACTCCAATTACTGATTTTCAATATGGCATTCGGAATACCATTCCGACCATACATACACAGTTTAAAATACCAAGTAATCTGCACAAATAGCCTATCGACTTTTACACTAAATAATTCGGAAAAGGAATCATTGTAATCGATTGATTAGTTCTTAAGCTATAGGCAGAAAACTGCTTTTGGCCACCATTTTCCAGTATGGCGGTCGAAAAACCATTCAGCGCTTAAAATAAATCTTGAATCATAGGCAACAAACTTTTCGAGTTTTATCCTTCTAAACTATCTACTTTGAAATGGTAATTGAAAACTGTTCGTTAGTTCTCAAGTGACTACAGAAAAGATATTTTAACAATAATTTTCCAGTATGGCGGCTGAAAAACAATTACACCAATGCTTACAAAGCTTAAAATTACTGTTTGGTCACTACCAACAAACTTAACGAATTGTGTGCTTAAACTAAATAATTTGGAACAAGAATGAAAGAAATTCGAGGTTTATTTCTCACATTATAGGCAAAACACTTATTTTGGCCGCCATTTTGCAGTATGGCAGCCGGAAAACATTCCGAAGATGCCTACAGAGCTTAAAATAATGATTTAGTCATAAATAATAAGCGTACCGAGTGTTATGCTTTTACATATAATATTCACAATTTTAAACATATTAAACATAACAAACAATTTTAATTATGCCCTATCCCAGATGGATGGTTATATATAAATACTAGCAGATTTGTTCACCCGTTAGTGCAGAGTGAATAAATTAAAAAGTTGGGAACTTATACTATTACCATTAATTGTTCTAAGGAACACACAGGTAAAATTTCAAGTTTCAAAGTATAACAGTTTTCGAGTTCTCAAATTCCACTTCTTCAGAGGTTTTCGCCCTAACCGTGGAGGGGGAAAGGGGGATAAGCGAAAAACTAAGATAGCCTTAGCTAATGAATTAAAGAATTTTCGTGCAAAATATAAAGTTTCTAGCTTCAACGGTTTCCGAGTTACAACCCATACCCGACCCCATCGTTTCATACTTGCAGAAGTGGCAAACATTTAATAGAGTAGCTAATCCTAGGCCCTAAAGAATACGTGTGACAAATTATGTTCCAATCTGTCAAGGGATATAGAATTATATAGCGTTCAAACAAACAGACTTTCTGTTTTATCCGTATATACATGAACTGTAAATAGTAAAACAAATACACAAAAAAAAGAAAACGAGGAATGCTGCATACCAGGGTTTCTAGCACAGTATTACTTGTAGAGTACATACATTTTCTGTCAAATTGTAGTTCACCACAAATAACTACTTGAATGTGAAAGCTATCAAAGTACTTGGTAGTAACAATTTTCTGAAGGTAGTAACAATTTCCTGGTTGCTTGCTGCGAAATGTGAAGACACATGTTCCTGATTTCATGGCTGACTCTTTCCGGACTATCTACAAAAGAGAAAAGGGTTTTTAATCGTTTTCTTTCTTCTTCTTTTACTTAATATTTCAATTACATGAAACTGAGTTGTAGAAAATATCAAAAATACTGAAAAGTAAGTTCTTATTCAGCGAATTGTGATAAAGTTATTTACTTTTCTCCTTTACAACTGCCAGAAATACTTATTTATCAAATCCCGTGGCTTAGTGTTTACGGTCACGTAACTCGGATCACTTTTGAGAGGACGAACAGATTCGAGTCCCGATGCAGGCCAGTCTGACGAAAGATTTAAAAAATTACTGACAGTTTCATCCTTTATATCTTAGCTAAATAATGGCCCTGGTAGTTACCTTTCCCGTGCTTCAAGAACAGTACTCACCGAGGGCCATAAGCTCTTAAACAAGTCACGAGTTTAAACCATAGCTTCTGATGAGTATGATAGACAGTGAGGCTAGCTAAGTGATCCCTGACATAAACAGTGATGATGATTTGATACATAAGTTCATTATCTTGAATTTTCCTGAACTCAAACTGATACGTTATATTCAATTTTCAGCCTGACAGGTCGTGGTCGGTCATTAATTTTGCTTCCATAATTAAATTTCATAAGGTACAAACTAGCTTTATCCAACACAAGGGTTCTCACGGCTTTGTTCTTGACTCTCTAACATAATTTCTACATAGAATCGGTACAGCTTGCATCTTGTCTACATATTGTATATCATTGGCTAGATGTTCTCAAATCTCTTGTGAAGGTACATCAGCGGAAAAGACAAAAGCAATATGAAAACGTAAACATTGCAGCAACACCATCAACTTCAGTAATGAATTTACCACTTGGAAGAGTTTTTGTGTTCACATTACACAAGTTAATGGGCACATAACACACGCGTCTTGTTTGCATTCTAAATGGAGAAAAATTGCAACTCATTAAAAGATTGAAATTACGGTAGCTTACTTTTCCTCACGACTAAATCAAATAAAGATAATTATTATAATAATGTTAATTTGTTGAATGCATCTTACGGATGTTAAGTATTTTATCGTGCATTACCAATAAGCTTTACCAACTTTTCAGTTAGATATTACTCAGAAAGTTTATGTTATGTAAATTATATATACTTGGAACAGAAATAACTTCAAACTTCTTTATTTTGTTGTGCGATTAAACTTTTATTCTTTTTTGTAGTTGTACTTGTCAACTGATGTGCCAAAAGTCGTGATAATTTGAAGAAAAATCGTAGTGAATGCAGATTCCAGATTGTGATTTATCTTGGGCGGATCTCTTAAGGTTACTTCGAGGATTCCTAGTCTTTTCTTTGGTACTATTCGAGTTCTTCCTCTTTGTTAGACCCTAATACTGACAGGCTTGATAGGTATGATTGTGTAATGGTGACAGTCGTGAACTTGTGAGCGGTGAGGAGGAGACACATAGGTCCGAATCATACTACTAACGGAAGTTACTCAGCTCGATGAAGAGAATGCCGTGATGGTACCCCGATAAATGCCCTGACCGTTCTCCGTCTTCCCAATTCCTTTTCCCGAAATAGTTCTCGAACGGAGGCGTTATTTCTTAGACTTGTGAAGAGCTTAGGCCATAGCTCGTAGATCTTATACAGGATGTCTGAAAATGAATGCATAACATTAAGTTCAGGGATGTATTCCTTAAGTGAAGACAAGAAGAGTTTATATGAACATAGGTCCGGAAATGAAGATTTGTTTATTAGCTCTTCACACTATCCTAGGCTAACGAGATATTAAAAATATCGAACTTCTGCCTCAGTACGGGTTTTATGAGGAGTATAAAAAACAGATCATGAGTAATTTAAAGGCACTGAGATTGATGAGAGATTTTAACAAAGGGCGCGAAAATGTGTTTAATGATGCGCAGTGCACCCGACCGCTTATCTTGACCGAAGACTTTCTGGGAAGTACTCGATCATTTCCCATGCAAGCTCTACACCTATATCGCCGAGAGATTTACTCGTATTCGTGCATCCGAGATCTTTCCTTGTTTACCGCCGGTTCCACGACAAAAGTGAGATCAATTTCAATCTATGACGAAGGGATACAAAAACTGATATACTGCTATGACAAGTGCTTTAACAAGGGTTAAAACTATGTGGAAATGTAGTGTGTGGTATGTTCATCAAATGGAAATTCAAATAGGTGTTTGTGTTTTCTTCTTCGTAGAGATTACTTCCTGGTTAGTACTCGTGGAAAGAAATGAAAGAAAACCTTTAATTACTGAAAGAAGAAAGATTAATTTGATTTATATACTCAAACCATAAATAAACTACCAATTCAAGGACGTCGTGCAATTCAAGGGCTTGGAAGTTACGTCATTATTAACTTCTTACTGATTTACTTTAACCATGAACAGCAAGTTTCTGAAACAGTACTACGTTTCACTCATCACAAGTATTTTATATTATCCGTTCCTAGGTTTTTAAAGGTAACTAGCTAATCATTAAGCTCTACGCTGATAAATTACTGAGATTGAAAGACTGAATGTTTCTTAAAACATTACGAACATGCAAGTATGAGTAATGTGGGAGTTAGCGAAAAGTCGTGTCTATTTTAAAACATAAAAGCCATTAAAAAAAAAAGAATAACATTTACAAGATGTACACGTTACGTATAACAGTTATTCAGATTAGATTTATCTTATGTTACCCACACGTTGTATTCACATGGATTCCAACTCTCCGAAGCCATATTCTATGCTGATTTGGAAGTATTGCTACTTTCTGGAAGCTAAAGTCTATGCTTCTGGCAGCTCGGCTACCAGAAGGTCACCTACTCGTGCTTACATATGTAAATAAGACAAGTTTGCATAGCAAAATGTCAACACAAAATACCCCTGGAACAGTAGCCCTCATCAATTTTCCAACGGGCAAAATGTTATTCCTTAAATATCTGCTAGAATGTCCCAAGTATCACAGTACCTTCGCGGTGAAAGGAAAAGTGGTGTAAGTCAACTTGAAGTCAATTTGAGAAACAAAAGGTTTCAGTAAAAACGCTATAATGAAATCCACAATGAAATTCATGTAAGTGCTGCTATTTATGAGGTTAACAAGAGAGTTAACCACATGCACCACTTCTCCATCACATCGATTTGAATATGGAGGATACAGATGTGACCTTAACTCAATATAAAAAAGCTGTCTTACACCACTTTTCCTTTCACTGCCTCACGTTGCAGTGAGTGATTATCTATTGTCGTGTGAACTTCTGGGCCTCTGTTGTTAGAGCACCGTCGTAAAATTTACAAATGGTTACCGGTAACATGAGTTTTATTAAAACTTATAAAACTTGTCATCTTTAGAGTATTTTATCTTTTGTAGCCTACTTCTTCGTAGTTTATCTACATTTTGAGTAAGCATGTAAGACGGTAGGATGGCTCTTCGTGCAAAACCCACCACGGAAGGAAGTAGACCACAGAAGATGAAATCCTCTAAAATTGACGTCTCACATGTTTTAGAATTGAATTTTGAATTTTTTATTTATGACTTTAGGCATCTAAGGCGTAGGATTAGGGAGGTGTCGGCTAGGATCTATGTTGAAGGTATCATCGCGGCATTTGCCTGGTGTGACTGCGGAAAAGCCTTTAAAAATCTGAGTCAGCCACTGGAATAAAGTTATTGTTCCAGATGGGATTTACTCGGCGAAGTGAAGACAATCTCGCGGAAATAATTCTTTGTATAGTTAATCATTGCTAGTTTTGGTAAATTTATACAGACAAACAAAGGGCTAATGCATTTACAATGTTGACGGTAACGAACGACCACTAGATTATTTTTCTGTTGTTCAGAACAAGCTCGCAAGAAGAGTATATTCGCAACTTTTAAGAAATGAGTCGAAAGGTAAGCGTTCCTTCGCACATTGGTATGGATAAACAGTGAAAGTGAAAACAAGTGAGGAGGAACCCAGTCGGGGGATCCTGCATGTAAGCTACCACCAGGGTTCAGCAGTGAGCTTCCTATTTGGATTATGAATGGTTTCGCTGGAAATATTGTTCCGAGACATTTCCAACAACACCTTTCTAGCCCTAGTAGTTCCAAAGTTGAAAATCCCCCCCCCCCCCCCGAAAGTCGAGAACCGAGCCTGCGATCTTGATGAATGATTCGGGTTTGTAATCGTTTTGTCGAAACCTTTACAACGACACCTCAACCACCTTGCTAACCCTAGTAGTTCCTGAGTTGAAAGTTGACAGACGAATACAGCGGCAGCATAAGGCTTCACAGAACTTGCTGCTGAAACGGCACCCCCAACCTAATGATCCCAAAAGTGGATCACACAGACAAATAGGGTCGCCAGGAGCCTAGAGTACCCACGCAACGCATCTAACCTAACCTCTAGCTCCAAACATTTTCTACACCCCAGACGAGCGGCGCAGAAATGCCTTCCAGATTTAAGAATATCTGGGAAAGAGGATTCCAGATCCTTGTGATCACTGTAAAAAAATAATTTAGATCGAGGGAGGAAATACCGGTAAGGCGACACCTCCAATCTTTTAATTAGATCGTCAGTTCATACTCCGAAGTACCAGCTGGTACAGATTAGCGACAGATTAAGAAAGAAAAACGCAAATCTTTACTTGGGAAATAATCTTAAACGATGATACGCAAAACGACTCATATGTGACTCATACGGTGTCTTTACTCACTTCGAAGTCTACAGGGTGGCAAAAGACCATGTCTTACCTTTACCTTAGTAGGGCCCACACCTGTAGTCTGGAATCGCAATTCCTGAAATAAAGACGAGCGAACACAACGAATGACGGTCGCAACTCAGTCCAAACGTAGTGTCATAACGCAAAACGCAAATAATATATATTCACACAAATCACATGCTGGAGTCACTTCATATTTCAATGCAGAAATAACCAGAAATTCAATATAGTTCCTTTCCCAAGTCATCACTTCTCAGCTGGCGAAAGAATCCTACCACTGGTGTACGGATTTATGAACCGATCTAATCTAATTAAAAATCACATTACTTATAACTATAAGTTTACCGAAACACAGAAATAATATAGTATCAATTGCTGTCAACTTCACGTAACGATTCATAGCTAATTTCCAATAAATATCAAGTTAAACATTAAATAACTCACTGCACATTATAAACATTACTAAACACTGTATGAGGATATTCAACTAATGCCTTAGATCGTACCTGGTTAACTGAGAGATTTCTACACTACGTTCACTGAATATAAACTCAAGATTGTTTTCGAAGAAATATAAAAATTTCAGAACTTCAATTTATTGCTTTGAATGTACATATGATAATGATATGATAACTTTATCAGAATCTGAACAGAATTACTGTTGAGTTGTAAAACAAACAAATTTGGATCGCTGGTATACATTGAATTAAGCAGAACTGAAAGTTATGTAGTCACACATTAATGTCCATAATTTCTGTAATAATTAACAAATTTCATTGATTTTTTCACAAATTATTTCCGAAATATTGTTGTACAATTTAGAAAAGTTTTAGTACAGTATTACTTACACAAAAGAAGTTCTAGTCCAAAATGCATGGTAATTAAAGAATCACTTTAACCTTAATAATTTTGTGACGTCATTACAAATGATTACTACGTTATACAAAAGACGTTCTGAATAAATTTTTAAAATACAAAATATTGTTATAAAATATGATTTTTTCATTGGAGAATAGTGGCTGGAGTTGAAACCAAAATTATCGAACCATGTTGAATAAATTAAAATTTACTATTAGCATCAAAGCGGTACGCAAAAATAATCGAGCAGACATGTTGCTAATTTGATAAAGTAAGGAAAATATGCGGTAGCTGTCAAACATGGCTAACCGGGAATTTCGAATAGATATGGAAAAACTGGAGACGAGAAATGGGCATATGATTATTAAAATCCAACGAACCGATATTTATAATGCAAGAATTCGGTCAATAGCGGCCCCATACTAAAATTTAGAACATATTGAACATATTAATAAATAATCTCAAAACAAAATATTAAAATTTAGTACGGTGAAAATTTCGAAATGATGATGCTGAAAAGTCCTGTTAGCACTTGTATCGGTTTAATTCTTCTTAATTCGAATGATATATTGCATCGGAATAGACGAAATCAGACGAATATCGAAAATGATGTTAAATTTAGTATTTATATCTACCTTTCGTAGACAGGGCTTAGGAAGTACAGGTGATGGAAAGCCCATGCATCTAGTCGCTTCGTTTAAAAAATTGGAACTAAACTAACATGGCGTGGGAGAGCAGTTCTCCCAGCAAACGGAGAAGAAGGCTGATTCACACCAATCAGCAAAAAACAAGTCACGAAGCATTGACTAGGGCCAATCAAAAACAAGCGTTAGATCCAAGTCATTGCTGCGTGACTAACGAAAACCTGGATGGATAACGATTAAAAATCCAAAGAAAAATCCAAGCGGAAAACGCTCAAAGAGTCTAAAACCAACCAAAGAGAATGAGCTAAAGAGAACACACTGAAAGAAAACAAAACGGAGACTAAGAAAATAAAAGGGAAGAAAATAAAATATAAAAATGGAACAGCAACTAGGCTGTTACACTGCTAAAGCCTAAAAGGAGTAAAAGTTAGAGGAAAAAAGGGGCAGATATAGAGTCAGAGATCTTCAATTTCATACGAGTACATATAATATAAAAATACCCACAACAGAGACTGTAACGTCACTAGATTGCAAAAGATCCTTTGAATGGAGGTCACTCAACCCAAGCTGAAGTCCTAGTAGTTCCTTCACTTCTTCCGATACATGCAACCGTGCGTTGGAAACTCAGTGCGTTTAGAGCAAAATTTATGTAAGTAAAGAACACTACTAGGCTCCTGAGTGTGATATTCAGTAACGCGCTCGGTTTTAGTGCGAACGGTTCAGGGTTCGATTCCCGGTGCGGTCTAAACATGTTAGCCTTGAACCAGCATATAGAAGATATTGAACAGCTAGTTAAAGAAAACAAGTCACGAACTATTGTCACGACACACGGCTACCAAGAGGCATTACACTGATCCCGTAACCCTGTATTTCAACGTAATAGAGCCGTCTAACACTTCACGGTGACGGGAAACGTCATCCATGCATATAAAACGACGGAACAGAAAAAATCTCAAGATGATGGGGCAGCACCGTCGTATTTGCTCGGAGAAGTTTTCGGTTGACGGAGAAATTTTCATTGCAGCGACTCAGGTTCTACGGTCGCCGGCAGCACTATATTGTGGCCCAAAGAAATGCATGTGCATAATAGAAAAGCGGACTCGTAACACACAGTCTTGAATCTTGAATTTGAGTTTTATTTAAGGCCTTTTGGCATCTTTGGCTCAGACCGGGATGGGTTAGATAGAGGATGAGGAAGGTATCGGCCAGTGCCTTTCTTAAGGTAGTATCCCGACAGTTTTGAATGTTATTGATTCTGGTAGCACAATTCGGAGAGTTGTTACTTCTCAAGTGCCCAATCTAAATGTAGTTCGAAAACTTTAACTCAGATAACATCATTTGAATAACAACAAAACATTTAGAGAGTGGATCCAAAGTGAACCACTGAATTTCATTATTGACAGACTGCATATCACGCATAGTTTGTTTTTAATAAACATGATAAAACAAGCTCATCTTAATGTTTGAGATGGAAACCATGTTGGTTCTTTTTAACCGAACTTTGAGGCTTATACTAAAAATGCAGTTTTCGTTATTTTTATATCAAATTTCGGTGATTATAATAGTTCTCAACACAAACTTGTGCAAAGTTGTACGGAGAAATCTATTTATAAAGTAAACAGAAATCAAATAGCGAAGAAGTGAACGCAATTTAACAAGATTGAGATGCCAAAATTTTGCTTTTAAAGTATAAAAGTATACGTTTCCTGTCCCTTGATAGAATAGCTAACTAAAAGGGACCAAGCAATCCAGCTTTGTCTGTCTGTGTCCAAAAATTAGATCTCAGGAACCACTACGTGCAGAAAGGTGGTTGAGACGTCGTTGGAAAGGTCTTGGATAGACTAGCGGAGAACTGTCGGAAATGTCTTGATCTATAAAGTGTGTCAGTGTTGCTAACTCTATTGTGAAAAAATCAATATTTGAAATTGTTTTCATTTCGTTAGCTGCACCAAAATTGGCATAAGCATTATTTGACGCAATAGAAATTGTGGATGTTCCGGTCGCCAAGCTCTTCAGTTGACACTATTGCCAACCTATTTTATTTATATATAAAATTTATTTTTTTCAAATTTCTTCCATTACATTAGACATATCCGGACCAAACTTGGCATGAACATTATTAGGCACAATAGAAAGACTGTGATTATTACGGTCTCTAAGAATCCAAATTGTCAGTGTAGAAAACCTATTTTATGAAAATAATATTTCTGTGTCTGGGATGCTATCAATAGATCAGAACTTTGGCGAAGTTTAGTGGAATCGCAGCGCTAACTTGTTGTCATACCCTGATGATTAAATATTAAATGCAGCGGAAATGGGAACGTTGAAAAGCTGAAACGAAGTTTCAAGGTTTCGAAGTGTACAGAAAGAAAGATAAAATCGTCTGCGTATCAAAGTTATAAATTCGGAATATACAAGAAGGTAAGATGAGAGAATTAGTAAGGATAATAAACAAACGCAAACGCAAAAATATAATGTTATATTTACTACGTGAATAACCCAGAGATTGTGTACTCGAAGCTACAATTAATAGTTTGATTGAAGGAAAGAAGACAAATACAATTAAACCTAGTATAGTAACGTTACGTGGAATGGCAGTAATATTAACATAGGGTAAATTTTCGTATTTAGTATTTAAACTATTTAAACTGTAAATGAAAAAAGAGTGAATAATTAACAATGAAATTATAATTAAATAAATTTATGCTTTGTTATTGCATATTTTGCTTTATTCTTATTTACTGGCCTCTCTGGCTTGAGAATTCACCTCACACTACTCGTGGTATTCCAAATTGAGAGTTGACAGAGCATGGTGCTCAGTGCACTATATTTAACCAAATTGACTCTTCAGGTTAGAATGGATAATGCATGAGATAGAACAACAGTTTCCTCAGGTTATATTAATGGTACGTATGTGTATACTTTTCACAGACTGCGAGCATGAGGCTCTGTCATCAGACCCAGAGAGACCTGTAATACATCAAAATTATGTAACTCTTGCAGCTTTCTTCGTTACATTAAGAATTTAACTGAATAACGTACATGTATTGTATATGGCTTAAGTAATGTCCATATTGTTTTTCGAAAAGACGGAGCTACATTCACGATGCGAACATCGCATCGTTCCGTCGACAAATATATATAAAATACCGGTATGTACCTGGATACGATGATAAAAATAATGATAAAAATAACGATATAATCTTTGTTTCAGGTTACACAATGTGCCATTAGCTTAATCATGCAAGTGCTTTATGGATTACTAATAATAATGAAAGAGGAAAATAGGATCTTCAACTTAGTATTAACTTATTTTTAGATGAAAATTTTTGTCAAGAGAATACATAATAAACAAACGTTACCGCAGTTACGATAAATGTGGAAATTACGGGGCTATAACTTTTACACCGGTTGCTTAAAGAAAATAAGGGTAAAGATCGTGCGGACAACACTCAAGCGTGAACAGTGAGGCTTTCCAGGATTTCGCTCAGTTTCACCAAACAAATGTTGGGATGGTATCTTAAGTAAGGCCCTGGTCGATACTTTCCCCAACCCGGCCAGATGCAAAGATGCCAAAAGAACACTAATAAATTCAACGACAGATTAATCTAATGATAAGTTTTAAAACTGTAGCTGGAGGGGGGGGGGGTGAATATTCACCAATGTTGCCATTTGAGTTGGGGAAGAAGGAAATAATATGCTTGGATGAAATGAAAGTGGAAGATTAGAGAATTTTGGAGAAGACTAAGCTTGTTTTTGAAGTGGCTACCGCTATAGATTAAATAACAATAGTGTCACCGCTTAAATGAGTGCTTACTCTCGTCACTTCTAGTCAAGAGATCCAGAATACAATCTCCGGTGGGGGACACACCTGATTTTAATTTCACCTTCTAATTTCTCTCCGTCTTTTCCCACCTACGTGGAGTCGACGTTTCTGATGAGTCTTCTCCACAAAGTCCGGTCCTGAACTTCTTCCCCTGACAAACCTTTCTCCCCGAGATCCTTCTTAACCCTATCCATACATTTCCACCTTGACTTCCCTTACCTCTCTTGCTCTCCACCTCCATTGCCATCACTCTTCTGACTACATAGTCATTTGTTCTCCTCATTACATGTCCATACCACTGTAGTCTTCTTTCTTGTATCTTCTTAGATATCTCTATAATTTTGGTTGTACCTCTTATACGCACATTTCTCACTCTGTCCTTTCTTCCCCAAAATTTGAACAACTATGGTCTTAAGAAGATTAACATATTCTTCACTCAATGGCAGGTAATGAAAAACAATATTGCGTTCAACTTGTGAAATTGTCTTCGAATAATAAATCTTCCTCCATTACACACTGTAGGAGAACTAAAATTTGTATTCATTTTTCTTGCATATATCATCTCTGAAATTTTTCCTAATTTTGGGCAGAAGAAATATGTGCAAGAAGTGTCTACAGTTTATTTATTTCTGAAGATAAAGTTTGTACACTTGTTTTATCACAATTACTTTTTCTACACTTTTCGTTTAAAATATGTCGTGATAACACCAGACTTACTTACTATCACATCAACCTTCTTCAGCATGAAGCAAAACAAATAGGGTATATATATATATATATATATATATATATATATATATATATATATATATATATATATCGTTGTGGCTGTCGGGCAGTCTGGGTTAGATCCCCCGGTATACTCAATATATTTTATTCTTTCTTATACTACTAAACCGGCTTATCAATACAGTAGTGTGAAAATTCCTTTCTTTACATCAGTGCACATTTATTGTATGGTTCACAATGATCAGAAGTTGACTAATAGGAGATATACAAAAGGTGCAAAGAATTAAAAAAAAATACAAGAACTTCAAAAGTATCAAAAACGTCAAAAGGTGCAAAAAGGAAACGTGCAAAAGAGCGATACTTGTTCGTTGAGTGACCTTGTAATCGAAATTTTGTGGTGAAATTCAATTACATTCACTCTAAAATAAATGGTTTGATCATCCGACAGCCATAAACTCATTAAATATTTGGATTGACGTACAACATTAACCTAGTAGTTTATAGGTAGTGCTAATGATATATGTTGTAGACAGTATAGATGATGTAAATTCCAACTTCCGTTTCACAAGTATGTAATAAGACTATAGAGTGGATACTCTATAGTTTGTAATTTGTTTCATTTTATATGCAGGCGACCTTAAGTACATCACGTCAAGGTCAATTGAAAACCGGTGGCGAGATGCCTACGCAAGCAGAGATTTCTCTACAGGAATTCGGAAGGAGACACACCTGTATGAATTTAAATTAAAGGTAAAAAAAATAAAAAACGAAAATGAAGCAAGAAAAGGTGTTAAAACAACAATTTGTATTCAAGGAAAAAATTCCAGAACTATCAATTACAACTGTCTTTAAACCTTTACACAAAAGAAGCAGGATGTCTTAATTAACGTTTCCAAAAAATGTATATTTGAGTCCGCTTTTACTTAAATTACTACGAATTTTCAACTTAAGAACATATAATTATAGAAACTGTAAGCCCTTTTCTGTGGATAATTTTTGTTTATGGATAATGACTTGTGCCCATTGACATTTTTTCTTCAGGATGTCATAAACTATCGAAATCCAGAGTATCAAAGAATTTGACCGAATGTCTTTTCTATTGATTTTGTACGGGTCCTTTGTAAACAAGCAGAGAAAATAACGTACACAATTAGAAAATGTCGGACAAAAATAGTTAGTAAAGGTTAATTACCATCAATTCTTTTTTAGAATTTAACCCCTGGAAAACTGGATCATAAAATAAAAAGATAGTAAAGAACCATCGTTCAGTCAATTTCTTCCCATAATTTTGCATATTAAGTACAGAGAAACATTTGAAGTGTGTGTAATTGGAAAAGAATATCCTTCTCGTGTAATGTTTAACCTTATTACGTCATTACATATGTTTTCCAGTCTCTTCAAGGAAATCTTTTATGCTCGTATACTCTTAATTATGCTCTTCGCTTATGGTATAAGCATAAACTAATTGAAAACTTTGTTTACCCAAACCGAAATAAGTGATGAAAAGTGCCCTCCCAAAACTGGTGATTTTTCTCAAATTCATGTTTTTATGTACGCGTGCAACATTGTCTTGCATGATGTTCATGAGAGATTCCCATCATGCAAAACATTTACTTCACGATCGGATAAAAGAATCTAAGTTCTTGTAGAAATAATACATAAACAAAATTATATAAAGTGACTAATGGAATTTAAATTGCTAATTTAGACAAGACAATTGTATCTTTTAGGTTTGTCGTCAAGAATAGAAAATGACGTGAAACTATTTTGTCTGCAATCATTTCCTGTGGCGCAGCAATCATGAATAAATCAATCAATTTGTGTCTTTCAGAAACAAGTTCAATTATTAGCTTAATGATACCTAGCTTATGTCTAGAATTCTTTGTGCTTCTCTGATTGTAGTAATTTTAAGGTAAATGAATGATTATCAATACTGGAATTTTATCGTTGACTCTACATTGTTCCCTGTTCTGTTGATTTCCAGTCCGATCAGAAAAATAGTCTCACTTAGAATTAATGTTATCCAACGTCAGTAACGTCCAAACGATTTTTCTCCTCATGCACTGCAAAAAATAGTTGTGTTAATTCAACACAATGCGGTGTCCCAGCGTGACTACCACTTTTGTGTGTTAAATCAACACAACACACGGTGTTGATTTCGGTACAGTAAAAAAATAAATTACGGCGGCAATGAGATTTGAACATGGGTTGCTCAGTTAGAAGTCGAGCGTCTTACCGACTTAGCTAAATCGTCAGACAGAAAATGCACTAGATGCAAACGATATTTATTGAACAACATTTGAATTAAACGACTACACTATAGATTTAAACAGTGTATGGGTTCAAATATATGTTGCTGAATTCCCCAAACTAACTAAGTTACTTGCACGACTTATCCCACTGTTTAATTACTTCCTATTTGTCAATTGAGAACCAGAATTCCCATTCATTGAGAATATTCTATTTCTATAAAAAAAAACAAGCAAGATGGCGACAGCCAAACACTTGAGCGGCATCACTGCTTATCGTAACAACATGTCATATGCTGCGCTTGCTTTCATAGAAATGGAACATATTCTCAATAAATGGGATTGTGATACCTAATTGACCAATGGAAAAGTGATTAACTCATGGCATAAATCGTTAGAGTAACTTTCTGTGTGTTTGGGGTTCAGCAACATTTTTTTTATCCTCTAGGTTGTTTCAATCTAGTGCTTTTTCCACCTGATGATTTGGAGAAGTCGGTGAGACACTCGACTTCTAACTGAGCAACCCATGTTCAAATCTAGCTGCGGCCGTAACTTTTTTTCTCATAGTACCGAAATCAACACAGTGTGTTGTGTTGATTTAACACACAAAAGTGGTAGTCACGCTGGGACACCGCATTGTGTTGAATTAACACAGCTATTTTTTACTGTGTACCTTCTCTTCACAAGGAAAAAAGAATAAGTGTTGATTTAGATGAAAGTTGTTTTTTCTATTGCACTTGTAGAACAGAGAATAAAGTACTAGACTGGCATAGTGTAGTTATACCGTATATTTATTGTGTATTTGTATAAAGGTCATTAACTGAGAAGAGTACTAAATAACTACCTAACTTAAAATTTTCAAATCGGACATTCCACCTTTTAAATGTGAGGTGGGAAGAATGGAATAAACTAAAACACCAGTTGCATGAACTATCGCAGCGTATGGATTTAAACTGAGACTTTGTCTTCCTTTTCAGAATACTATACTCATCGGCGTAACGTTGTATTATTAATTTGTGGTTTAATACGCACATTTCCAATGCCAATATTAGACGGATTCAAATGAATGTACAGTGCATTAGTGACGGGGACCGAACAGCCGTAACTCAATTGATAGAGCGTCGGTTTAGCAATCGAAAGGTCTTGGGATTGTTCCCAGCGACCGCCATCCTGATTGATGTTTTTCGTAAGTAAGCAAATGCTGGGATGGTATCTCCAAACTTGGGATGGTAGCTACTGAACGAAAGTTGACTAAATGCAATGCAAAGTCAAAATCAGTTATGAAAATGATATCCCGTGGAAATTCAAGTGGAAAGAATAACTATGGTTATATTCTAGGTCTTGTAAATGCGGGAAAATGATAGCTTTCTCAACCCAAAAATCATTTGCATAAAGACACAACCTGCATTGAAGGACCTTAATACATGCTGAGTGCTGATATTTTAATATTACTATTAAGGAGGCAATGGATAGAGAGAAAAATGCGAATGAAATTAGAGGATAGCCTGTTAAAAAATTCTTCGTGACATTTTCAGTTTCGAGGCTCCTCTAAATTCAACTTATTTTCGGGTTCAAAATTTATTATTCGAACAATACGTACACAGTGACTTTTCAGATGCAGTGCACAATTTCAGAATAATATTTGAAGTTTAGTTTAATTTACATTTAAAATACTGGCATTAAGACCTAAGCTCGTCATATGTCTGAAGAATGGCGTCCCTTGGCGAACATTTTATTACATCTAAAGCGAGAGCCGAGCTGGTGTTCCTTAGTTGCTATCCCATTGGGAAATACCTGCTTTCGAACCCACCAATAGGCCATCTTGGCTGATGTTTTTCCAGTTTTCGCGTTCTCGCATCAGCTTGATGCTGGGACAGTTCCTTCCTTCCTTCAACTTTGCCCATCCTGCCCTGATGTAAACAACACATGACTAAAGGTTATAAATAAAATTCAATTCAAATACACTCGTAACGAGATTGATACTGACTTTCAGGTAATGGTTTTGAAATCTTTAAACGACTAAAAAATTCCGTGCCTCTAGCATTTTTGCCAATAAACGTTCAAGGCAATTAGTGCGTGATCTGTTCAATTAAATTAAGTGGATTTTTCCTTAAGATACAGAAACTATTA